>VDFB02041563.1:0-20169 GCA_007258455.2 Sequoia sempervirens
AGATAATAGAGAGTAAAATAAACACATGAACACCAAATTTTTATGTGGAAAGCTCAATGAGGGAAAAACCACAGTGAGGATTATCTCACAATATAAAGAAGTTTCAAAACTAAGTATATGAGGCTCACTACCAAGGGCTCACTTCCTTGGAATAGGACTCACTGTCTAGATACAAAAGTTGATTACTTACAAGGGAGGCTCACTGCCTACAAAAATATTCACAAAAAAAAATTGGCCTTCACAACCAAAATGAACTAAGAATAGTGCACCTAACAAGTGTTGATGCAGTTCTGATGATGCTCAATAGACTAACTTGGCACACTTAATCATTTTCACTCTTCTTCACTTTCTCATTTACTACTGCTTCATCGATCACACACACTCATACTTCAAAAACTATTCAACATATATATATATACTTGATCTATTTGCAAGCATCAATTAGGTTGGTAGAATTAGATGCATTTCTTTGCTTACCAAAAATACCAACTTTTCAGCTTCAAACATTCACAAAATATTCCCAAATGGAAATTCAAATGCTTAATATGCTACATCATGTCAGCATAGACCTAAGATAGGTCGCACATATATCTGCATAACAACATGAATTCACCATATCACAACTAATCCAAGAAGTTGGCTAGAAATAGATTTCATTGCAAAACTAATTCAACAAAATAATGCCAATATGTCATACGAGCACTAGAGCACAAGAAATTATGAACATACATGCCTTTAGCAACCATAAATAGTTTCCCAAAACAACTATGGAGGATTGCAAACTAGAATACTAGAGAGTGTACCTTGAGTACCGGTTTAGATATTGAACCAAAATACTGGATCAAGCACTGAATTAGACTTGCAAACACAACATGGTGACATCAATGACAACAAAAAACTCTAGAGATGATCATTCTTCTTCATTCTTCCAACAATCTCCCCCTTTGTCATTGATGGCAACATGTGCCAAAATTTTCAAAAACTTTCCTCCAATCTCTCCCCATTTGACATCAATGGAAAATGGTGACCAAAAAGATGTAAACATGGTGACATCACAATTGAAAAAAGATTCCAATCGTTCCAAAAACTTCCAGCCATTCAAAAAACTTTCAAACATTCAACAATTCAACTTTTCTTTATCTTGTTCAAATTCCCTTTTTCTCTTTCTTTTCTTCTTGCCAAAACAAACAAAACAGTAGAAATTAAACATTCAGAATTCAAGTAAAAATGACATTCTTCACCTCAAACACCTTCTTGTATCTTTCTTTGATAACTAGATATGACTTCTTCTAGTTAAATGTAGCTAAATCCATTCTCGTGCAAATGCTTTCTAATAGAGCCAATAGTGTAAAAGAAGATGACCAGTATGAGTACTATCTTTCACAATCTTCTGTGTCAGTAAGTATTCTAGAAAGATGATCTAATCGAACCTCAGCAATCTCCTTAAGGAGCCAGAAAATTTTCACCACATCATCTCTTTGTCTCTGTACAAAAATCAATTCAGCTTGCAATTCACCAACTCTCAACCTTTGTTCCCCTTGTTTGTCTTCAAAGATATCAAAGTTCTTTCTGATGCTATTTACCTCATACTTGATTGCTTCAATCTTACTTCTAAAATTTTCTACCATAGCAAGCCACTGGAGACAATATTTGTAGATATCTGATATTTCTTTGATACATTTCTTCATTTCCATAATATGTTCAGATAATCTCTTCTTAGCTTTAGTACATCTCTTTTCAACCAAGGCTTCCAACTTGTGTCCTTCCAAACCTTCAAGCAACATTCATTCTTCAACAATATCAACTAAAGTTTTTGGTAAGGAGTAAAAAACAATTGATACATCAATACCTTTTCAAAGTAGATACTACTAGAGCATCATCAATCTTGATTCTGTCAACTAGAGAAGCTTCATTCCATAACTCACCAATCTTCTTCATCTTTACTTTAACCAACATAGACTAGATGTCATTTGGATCATAGGATTTGGATTGAGGCAGATATTCTTTTTGCTTCTCAATGATGTCCTCAGTTATAGCTTTTCTTTTCTTTGATTTCAGAGGGGAATTTCTAATGACAACTTCCAATTTTCTCTTACCATAGGATGAACCTACTTCAAACTAACTCGGTACTAACATACCAGATCATAGAGGTTCTTAAGGATGTGAAATATGATTTTCACACACTTACATTATCTACCAATGATTCCAGGTATTTGTAGACTTGTTTCCCAATAGGAATACTAGATTCCCACACAACATTTTCTCTTTTTGGCAAAGAGTTCAAAAATTAAAAAGCAAAGAAAATAAAAAAAGATCCAAATAGAAAGGGATAACCCTCAACCACCAACATTCGAGCATTCTTAGAAAAATTTTCAAGTAATAGGCTACACAAATCAAATTGTTTGTTTTCCTTAACCATCATCTGTGCAATATAAACAACAATAGTCGATGTTGAGCCTTCATGATTTCTAAAATATATTTTGTAAGAAACACCATATGCAACATACCTTACAGCCAAATCTTCAAGAGTGTTTATCAATAGAGCTCAAGGGTCTTTGTTAATGCCAATAAGTTCTTCCACATCTTTGTATTTCACGGTTTTCTTTCTAGGAAGATCCCCAATACTGCATAAGCCAATAATCACTTCAATCACTTCCTTCGTGATTAGGTAGGATTTTTCCAATACAATGTTGTTGTTCTTGAATCAATTCAACAAGTTGTTATTGAACAATTCAACAAGAACAAAATAAACTCTTTATCAGCAAACCAAGGAAATTCTCCCCATAAGTCCATACCTAGTGTTTTTATGCTCTGTAATTCATTTTTCGTTCAACCCTAGTTCCATTTCTTTCAACTTTCTATGATCAAATTCTTCCAATTCAACTCCTTTTAGCTTTAGTGGAATGTCCCCACTCGATCCATTGTCCATTTCCATGCTTAATTCATTAATATTCAACAGAGACTTTTTCTTTCACAAATTGAGAAATAATTCTTGAATATCCATAATGATTTCTTCAAATTTCTTCATAAATGCTTTAGATCACTTCAAGATCGCTCTAAGGAAATTTTCAAACATTTCAAATGCTTAACTGATCAAAAATACTTATAAATTTCACCTTATACACCATAAATTTTCCCTACAATGCATTAAATGCAACAAACATTAAAAAGCTACTAAAAACATTCTTCTCAACATAGAAAAACCTAATATGGTCCACAAATTTTCATGTCAACATGTTTTCTTCTAATTCCTTTTCCAAAACCTTTGATTATTCATTCTTCACATTCCATCCTCGTGCTAGCCTCTGACATTCTATTCATCAAGGGGGTTTTTATAATTTTCTGATAATGCTCCCCCTAAGACTATGCTAGGTCTAATTTCTGAATAAACTGTTTGTACCAAATGAGGGAAAAACACATCAATAGTTTCAGGTTCATCTTCTTTCTTCTTCCATATCTTGTTCATCGCTTGCTTCATTTCTTCTTTGTCAATATTCTTTACCAGATCATTCTTCTCTACTGGAGAAGATTGCTTTCCCTTCTTACTTTTGCAAACCTTTGAGATATGCCCAGGTTTGTTACAATTATAGCAAACAATACCTTTCTAATTAGTCTAACCTCCATTACTTCTTGATCTACATTGATTTTCTTTGTGTCCAAATTTGTTACAAGTATATCAAGAGCCATTAAAGGATTGATTCATTCTACCTCCATTAAACCTATTCATCGTCACCTGACTGATCATTATTTCCTGAGATCTGCATTTGGTAGCCTTATGTCCAACCTTCTTGCATCCAAAACATTGTATAGAGAAATAATTAGGAAACTGATTCATCCTACTCCTGCATTATGTTGCCTTGTGACCATATTTATTACAAGAAAAACAAATTCCATTGAAAGAGAGATACCTTTGTGCATTAGGTTGTCTCATAGTCGGTCTCCTTGCAAAATTTCTTGAATTCCTTTTTTGCTTCCATTTGTCCTAAGTCATTTGATTATCCTTAGAACTTTCACCTACATCATTTCCCAAGCCAACTTTGTCTTTACTTGATTTTTGTCCAACAAGTAGTTCTCCAATCTTATCGGAGCTAGACCTAAAATTATTCTCATAGAGTTTTTCCTTTTCTAGTTCTACTCTCAAGTTTACTACCTCCTATTCAAGTTTAGAGCATTCATCAAACTTATTCTATACCATTGTATTCAGACATTCTTCAATTCTCTTCTTTTCTTCTACAAGCACTTTCAGTCCAATTATCTCTTGCTTCAACTTCTCACTCACTTCTTTGTATATTTCCTTGAATTTATTTAATTGTTCTTTCAGCTTCCAGACACATTCATTTGCTTCATTAAGATTCTCTTTTAGATCTTTGTTTTCATTTTCAACTTTGTCAAGATCCTCAAGTGCAGTCTAGAGTTCTTCTTTATCATCCATTTGATCAACCTTCAGGATCTACCTCAAGCGGTTAAGCTCTACACCAAGGAACCAAAGCTCTGATAACAATTGTTAAAAGGCACAAGACAACTAAGACGGGGGGTGAATCAGTTGTCACACAAATTCAAATTAAAAACTTCAACACTTATCAATCCCACAACCACACTATTTTGTTATTAAGTATGAACTTGAAATGCAGATAATAGAAAGTAAAATCAACACATGAACACCAAATTTTTACATGGAAAACCCAATGAGGGAAAAACCATGGTGAGGATTATCTCACAATATAAAGAAGTTTCAAAAATAAATATATGAGGCTCACTACCCTGAATAGGACTCGCAATCTAGATACAGAATCTCACTTCTTACAAGGGAGGCTTACTACCTACAAAAATATTCACAAAACAAAATTGGGCTTCACAGCCAAAATGAACTAAGAATAGTGCACCTAACAATTGTTGATGTAGTTCTGGTGATGCTCAATAGACTGACTTGACATACTTCATCATTTTCTCTCTTCTTCACTTTCACATTTACTACTACTTCATCGATCACACACACACACACTTCAAAAATTGTTCAAATATATATATATATATACTCGATCTATCTACAAGTATCAATTAGGTTAGCCTAATTAGATGCATTTCTTTTCTTACCAAAAATACTAACTTGTCAGCTTCAAGAATTCACAAAATATTCCCAAATGGCAATTCAAACACTTAATATGCTACATCATGTCGGCATAGACCTAAGATAGGTTGCACATATATCTACATAACAAAATTAATTCACCATATCACAACTAATCCAAGAAGTCGGCCAGAAATAGACTTCATTGCAAAAATCAATCAATAGAATAATGCCAACATATTGTGCGAACATTGGAGCACAAGAAATTTTGAACATACATGCCTTTAGCAACCATAAATTTTTTCCAAAAACTGCAAGCATCAACTACCAACTATGGAGGATTGTAGACTAGAATACCGTAGATTGCAACTTGAGTACCGGTTCAAATATTAGACCAAAATACTAGATCTAGCACTAACTTAGACTTGCAAACACAACATGGTGACATCAATGACAACACAAAACTATAAATATGATCATTATTCTTCATTCTTCCAATAGAGCCTCTAGAGAAAGTCTTCCTTGAGGGGTAGGAAGATGATTCTAATTTCAATTATTGGAATAGTTGGAAGAATTCAAGAAAGTCCTCCTAGGAACATCCTTATAGGAAGTATTAGATGATCCTTGGGAAACTTGCTTCTTCAATGTTAACAACTCATTTTCTATCCTTTGTACTATGGGATCTGTAGAGTTGGATTTGTTATTAGAAGATTAAGAATTAGATGATTTCCCTCTATTTCTATTTGTATTCATCCTTATTTTGTTGGCAAGTATCAAATAATCTTCGAAGCTAGTAGCTAGTTGTTGAGAAACTTCAAGATTAGGTAGGACTGCCCTATACAACAAGAAGCTTACCTTTGGAAGTTGTGTGCTGATGAAAAATCACTTAAGATTATGGGCTATTGTTTTAGCCTCAATAGGAATCTTTGTTACCAACTTGTTGAATTTTTCCACAAACTCACGCATGGGTTCATGTACCTCTTTCCTCATAGTTGTGACCTATGCTAATAAGGAATGCGCATCTTCAACAAGCTTAAAAAATTATTCAAACTAAGTACAAAGATTAGTCCAATTGGTAACAACACCAGGAGAAAGAGTGTAAAACCATTCTATCGCTACTCCTTATAAGGTCTCAATGAATAACCTTACATAAATTTCCTCATGCTCAACACCAAGAAAACCACAAGCAATGTAAAAGGAAACAATATATTCATCAAGATGTTGCTTACCATCTCCATAGAATTTTAGGATGGTCTTATGTGAAACACATGGAAATTCCTATAATGGAGCCACCAAATTAAGAGGACCAAAAGCATTTCCCCAAGTACCAACAAGTGGTTGAGCTGCCATAGTGCCTTGAACAATAGGTACTACTGGTACGATAGGTAGAACTCTCTAAAAAATAGAAGATTCACTTAGAAGCAGTGATATTATTCTTTGAATAGGATAACTTCCAATGCATTGTAATGGTGACCTTGCTCATGGAGAAGGAAGAATATTATGTATCCACAACAATTTAAAAAATGGATCAACCACACCTTGCACCCTTTGACTTCATGTATAAATTCTATCTACCAGAATGAAGACTTGAAACAAAAGAAAAATTAGCAACAAAATATACACAAGCTTATAATAAGAAATTGGAATAATCTTTGACTTCAATCAAAAGAATGAGGCTTTGATTGCATGTTTGATCCCTAGTAGAGTCGCCAAAAAAATATTGGGTGAATATTCTGTAATCCCTTTATAGATTACAAAACATTAATTTCATTTATAGCTATGATGAGATAAATCTCTCATCTTAGAAAGGGGTGGTTCCCTTCTTATTGCTTATTGGAACAAAAAGTAAACTATACTAGCCTTTACAATATATACACTATTTAAACCATGTAGGGGGTGTGTTACATTCATCATTTTCTCTTATTGCATAAAATGTCTTTACAATGTTCCACGGTGTTACTTTGTAATGCTCTACAATTCTAAGTAATTACCAAAGTAGTAATTCCCAATATTCTTAATTTGAAAAAGCATAATCTAAGAATACCAACATAGCCAAAAGATATGTAACTAGAAAACACAAAAAATCACAAAGTATTTTTGTTGCTCTCAAAGATGAATTTGTTAGAAACCAAGATTAGACATGCAAACCAAAAAAAACTTCCATAGAAGAGAAAATCAGAAAAAGTAGAGCTTTGCAAGAAGATGTACAAAATATTATTATTCAGGAATTCATAATTACATGAGATGATTTTCTTTATAAAAGAAAGTATGCATAACCCTAATCTTATCTTGAGCAACAAGATAGCTCAACAAGATAGCTCAACAAGATAAGGATGACAATTTATAGCCTAGGAATTAAAATATTACCTAAGTAAACTTATGCAAGTGTAATTAAATAATTAATTACACCAACACCCCCCCATAAGTGAAACTTAGGGAGACTAAAGAAGCATGCACCTAAAACTAAGATGAATGCAAGAAAGCATGAATGGGTCCTGACAACAAGGCCTAATTAGGTACCCATGTACAAATGCAATAATGAGGTAGAGAAGGAAAACCCAGTGGGACAAAAACCCCCCTACAATGAGATAGATACTGCAAAGAAGCACTGGAAGAACACTGTGGAGTAACATTAGAACAACAATCTAGAAAGAAAGGAAAGATACTTATGTCTACAAGAAACCAAATACGAGTCACTGAAGGACTCAAGGGAATCATAATTGTGTGGTCGATTTTGTGTGTTAAATATGTAAAACCAAATAAATCAATCACACCAATAAGACATTATATCAAAGACAAAATATTTAAAACAATAGAGATTTGCAAACTTCAGTATCCTATCGTCGATGTCATCCTATCGTCCTCTATCTTCAGTATTTTCATTGATTCCAGCTGGCTCTCAGATTGTGTGCTAGGCTCAATGAACAGTCCTCCTAAAGAATGAGATTGGATATGAAATGCATGTAATGCTTAAGCTAAGACATGATTGCTTGAAAAGTAAAAGACTATTGATGATGCTATGAATAATAAAACTAGAATGCTATAATACTATAATGCAATTAATCTCTAATTACTCTGATATGTGTTGTGTAACCCTTGCTTGGATTGGCTGTGCTATTTATAGAGTTTTTCAAAAGCTTCTTGATTGGTTGATATGATCAACGATTGTGAAAATTCTTGGCAGATCGAACAGTTGAGAATGGATAAGATTGAAGAAAAACAGAAGAAAGCAAAAAGCAAGATTTGTTTTCTTTTTCTGTAAAAGAGGTAAGATAAGATGATGAAGATGATTTGTTAAAAATCATCTTTTTGTGAGATTATGGGAAGATTTTGAAGAAGATAAATACTGAATTATTGAATTCAATTATTTATTTATGGGTGACACAGAGGTTTCTCTTAAAATAGAATATTTACCATGGATTTGAAGAATAATGGAAGATTTCATAATTAAATAGAATATTTAATCATGATTCTGAGGAGATATGGAAGATATTCAATTAAATAAAGATATTTAATTAAACCTTTAAGAAATGGTATGTAGATGAAATTAATTAAATAATATATTTAATTAACTGGAAGGAAGATTTGAAAAGAAATAATTAAATTTAATTAAATAAAAAAGACTTAATTAAATTCAAAGTGATAATTAATTAAAATAAATAAAGTGCATTTATTTAATTAATCAAGTGGACATATGAATATGAAATAATTAAATAAAAATTGATTTATTTAATCATTATAGAAGAATAAATTGAATGAACAATATAATTAAATTAATTAAAATTTAATTATATGTAGAAGACTTTAGAGAAATTAATTAAATAATAAATATTTAATTAAATGCCAGGATTAATCAGATATGACCAATTTTATGCATCTACAATAATAATGCAACAATAGACCCGATGCCACGAATGGAAAACTCACAAACTGGAAAAATGATAGAATTTTTGAAGCAATAGTAGATGATATGATGACAGAATCTAGAAACCATGTATCTCGATGCTAATGCCAAACTATGACTAAAACTAATCCATAGGAGAAAGTACCATGAAGATTTTGGAACATTAACCACAAATTTAGTGGCCCTCAAACTAAGATGTGACCCAATGCAGATCATTAACCATAGGCTCTCAATCAGAAGTGTGAACATATGTGAATCTGATATGTGTCAAGATACAAGCAAGATGTGGCCAATGTAAGAGACCACACTTCCTTAATCCAAAATTTCACTATTTAAAAAAGAAAGAAGTAAATCTCTTAATGTCTTGCTCAATTAGTTGTATACTCAAGAGCTTCTATCCATACAGGATAGGCATCTATCCATCTGGGATAGGCATCTAACCATACGGGTTAGGTTAATGTCCATATGTGACCAAGACTCATCTATCTATCCAAAATAGGCATCTAACCATTCGGGTTAGGTTAATGTCCATTCGAGACTAAGATCTATCTATCCAAATAAGGTAGACATCTAACCACATGGGTTAGAAAATGCTCTGGCCAAAGACTTAGACTCATTAGGACCATCTGGGTCTTGAGTCACTCTCTAAAGACTATACTCCCCTACTATGAGTGCACCGAGGTCGACGTCTTTAGGAGTATGTGAGATAATAATAAAAGCTTGAGTCCTGCCTCAGAATTTGGCCTAAAGCCTTGGGGAATCAAGCGAATCCATCTAGGATTCCTTCTTAATATAACAAGTAATTTCCAACTTCAATTTTAATATTTATTTATCTTCCTTTAACTCAAGGTATCTTAACAAGACCAATAAGGTAAACACCCTTAACCAATCCTAAATCCCCACCCCGAGTGCCTGCCTACTAGGGACAACTCCATCCCTAGACTGCCTACATACATTGTTTCAGCACGAGATCAAGGTGTATAATATGTAGTTTTGTTTTCTACTCTATTGTTGGATGTAAACTATTTTGTGGGTACGCGACCCTTTCTAGGGCCATTTCCCCAAATAGTTTCTCTTCAGTTGCTACCCACATAAGGGAGCAGATAAAGCATAAAGATTCATGGTGATCTTTTGCTTGTTTCCTAATTCATCTATGTCCTAAATTCCTATAATTCACGTCACCCTTGCTCGTTAAATAACAAATCATCAAAGATAAAAGAATTAAAAAGTCAATTCACATGCCCAAACCCTATTAGGGTTTTCTATGATTTTCACTAGCGGATGTAAGTCAATTATAGTATTATATTTTTTTAGATTATCAATCCAAAAGGGATTTCCTGCCCCTTGGATTTTAACTCCAAAAATGTTCCTTATTACTCCCCGATGATTTATAGGGATGATGCCACATACGCCATTGTTGCAGCTTTATTAGGCTATAAGTGTAGTAAGTCAAGCACGGTGGCATTACCCGTAAACGTGAGTGAGAAGCACCGTTAATACCGAACGCTACTGGTTTTTTTTTTTCTCCTCTTATTTAAGTTTTCTATCTAAGAAGGAAATTAAATTCATTATCAAAAATAAGAAAAGTATCTTGTGCACATAAACCAAATGGTAATATAAAATATTTATACCTTCTTTCCAAGGAAGTAATATTAAATGAACTTAAAGAAAAAAAAAACTATTTATTCAAATACATTTGCTAGGAAGAAGTAATGCATCTACTTACATCCTATGAAGGTAAAACTTTTTGTAACAATTTATTGAATAGTCAAATCCATTTGTGAAATAAAACATAATGTTAAATTCTTCAACATGGGTGATCTAATTCAAAGATGGTATGAATCTAATTGTTTTTCAATGTTAGTATTTCCTAGAAAAGAAACTTGAATCTATTTGCATTATCTATGTCATAGAGTGAAGTAGTTTTGATTTAAATTGCATAACACTAATATTTTCAAGATAAATATCCATGTAAGAAAGCATAAATAATTCCAACTCAAGGAAATTTCATAGCATAATCTATTGTTTCAAGACAAAAGGTTTATTAATTTTGATTGAATTAAATGAATAAATAATCCAACTAAAGAAGAATTGATTTTAATTGCATAAGTTATTTCACTAATGTCTTAGATAGATAAACCAATACAATGCCTTAATCTAATAAGAGCCTTGATTTTAATTGTACAAGTTATACTACTAATGCCTCAAGATTTATGATCTATCTAAAGTAGGTTTGCATTAATTTGCATAAGTTTATTCTTGATAATATTCTAATGATTACATAATGATTTATACACTATGTCCTTGTTATAATTAAATGAATCAGCCTTATTTTAAAAAGAATTGAATCTACTTGCATATTAAGGGAGAAAATTTATTTAAAGAATAACCATGATGTTGAAGGATTAAGTTTATTGTAAATTTATTAAATGATAACTATGATGTTGTGTTATAAACCTTGAATGCCAAGAAAATAAATCTATTGCATGGAGAGAAAGTTTACAATAAATCTAAGAGCTAAGTTTGTGGCATAACAAGAAAGCAATTTTATTAAAGATATATTATTAATGCCTTAAGTTATATAGTATTTTGTAAATTTAATCTTATAATTTAATGTCTAATCATCATAATTGTTATCATAGAATTGTAATTATTGTCATAAAAATATAGTATTTCCATAAGATATAAATGTTGTCATTCCTCTATTTTAAAATCTTCTATAACTAGGTCCATACTCATAGTTTATCATCATTTTATGAAGAAGAGAGATATATTCTAAGTTCATTAATTATATTCAACAATAGCTAGTAATCATTTCCATCTTTTATTCAAAGGAAATTAAATACTATCTCATAGAACCATGGTTTGGACCAAATCTTCATCAATCATAGATGTTAGTTAATTTGTTGTCTTACTAAATTAGGGTAACATTATTAAAATTAAGAAGTTCATGGAATTGCTTAATAATATGAATTCATTTAATGAATAAACCCATCCTTTGATTGTTAATTAGATCAAATAATTTATTATTTTATCTATCCAATTAATACCCCTTTTTTGAAAATTCTATCAATTTATTTATTTTCAAAGGATAATATAATTTTAAAATAAAAACAAAACTTATTTCATTTATGACTTAACTAAATTAAAAGAATATTATTAAATGTTATAAAGAACTTTAATATAAAAACCATATTATAAAACATATGTATTTTAACAATAATAAAATAATAATTCATTTATTTGTAAATTTTATTTTATAAAAAATTGGTTTATATTTGTAATGACATTAACAAAATTAAAGGAAAATTATTTCATTGTAAATAAACATAGATGAGAATAAATATATTGATTTACAGAAGAAAAAAAAGAATAGAAAAATTAGTTTCATTCTAGATTTAGTTGAAAAGAAACAAAGAATGGTAAGGACAATAATAATAGATTGATTCTAACTAAAAACAAGGATAGGAAAGAGAGTAATAGCTTGATTCTAACTAATTTGTAGATTTAATTAGTTTTCTAAAAGAAAATAAAAAAAATTGGATGTTGAAGGAGTTGCAACAATCTTCTTCCAAATCTTCTCCTTGTGCCTTCTTCAACTTGATTCTCCTTCCTTCAATCCTATTTAAATTTTTTTTTCAAAGTGAAAGCATAAAGAAAACATTCATGTGTGTTGATGAGAGAAGAAATGGCCTCAATTTATAGACTTGAGGGGAGGTAAATTGAGGGCCAAGATTGGAGATTGATTCAATGGCTAGGATTGTTTGAGAAGGTGGGGTTTGGATTGATAGTCTCACTTTGTGACAAGTGTCACAAGAAGAAGGCTTTAAAAAGAGGCCCACATGGCATGGGGAGAGAAGTCAAGGGTGCTCCACCCCTTGGGAGAGGTGGATACGACAAGTCCCCACACCTTTCCCAAGACCATAAAACTCGTCACTCCTCTTTAAGTGACTTTTTAGGGGTTCATACTTTTCCCAAAAGGTCATATTATGTTTTCAATAAGCTTCCACCCCATAGGTACTTACCCTACAGGTTCATTTTTACCCTAAAGTCAATAAAACAAGCCCAAATAACCTTATGCAAGAGATTTCTAATTTTAAAATACAAATTTTGATTTGTGAGCACACCTTGGGTAGATGAAATGTTGACATGTCTATGACATGTAAGAGAAAGGGTGGCTTGGTAATGACATTTCTATGACATGTAAGGGAGGGGGGTTTGACCATGTGTACTCACACATACATGTGAGCACACATGGGGAATCCAAATGGCTCAAAGAGGAAAGGTCACATGCATGGTGTGAACTCTCACACAAGGGTGAGTGGGGATGAGTTGTAAGGTGATAGTGACTTGTGCATGCAAATTACATGTGAGGGAGATTAGAATGAATTTTTAAATTTGAGAAAATGATAATAAAGATTAATTAATCAATAAATTATGGAGGATAGTGACATTTTCCTAATCCTAATTAATTAGATTAATAATATATATTATATTAAATTATTGTGACTTAGGAAAGTGGCTAATTTTATTAATTAAGTATAATGATAGATTGTGCTAATTAATAATGCTTAGGATAGGATGGGGACACTTGTCACATAATGACTTAATTTTTTTATTCACAATTATTTTTTTCCTTATTTTTTTCCATTTCTCCAATACCATGTGCTAAAATTATTAATGAAACACTTATTTATTAGTATTGTTAACTTTTATTTGTTCCTTTTTAGGAGTGTGTATTTAATAAATTTTTTTTTTGTTCTTTATTTAGTCTCTACCTTCTTCACACATAAATTAATTGTATAAAACCACTTACATAATATTACCACACAAAATTATAATATGTCTAAAGTTTTAATAAAAAAGAAGGGTCCTTAAATGGCAAAATAAACTAAGAAACTAGATACAACCCATGTGAGTTTTCATCAATAACAATCTTGATGAAATAAAAGTGAAACTACACTCTAATCAGATTATTATGCAAGAAAACCCCCTGATGGAACTTTATATTAGTTCATTTATTGCAATAACCAATGATTGTAAGGAAAATTTTAAACATGCATAAATAAAAGAAATAAAAAGAAGACCTGAATCTATGTAGAGGTGAACCATCTTTCCCAACTCTTTTACAAAAATGGCAAAAAAAAGGATCGAGTCAAAAGATACATACCCTTTGAAGCAAAAAAACTCATACGAGTTCAAAAGGACCTTGAAAATTACAAAATTGAAGTAAAATCTAAAAAAATACCTTCACCATTGGATCCGGGCTGAAAGGAACCAACTTTCCAATATCATCTTGTTTTGCGAAAAAAAATATCATATGAAAGTTATACCAATTTCTTGAAATTGCTCCAAAAGGCCAATAAGGCCACCACAAGCAGCCAAGGGCTTAAAAAATAAGCCCACAGTCATGTGCATGACCCCAGGGGGCGCTAGCGAATTGGGGAGCCTAGGGCAGAACCCTTGGTCCTCCATATGACCAGTTTGGCATTGTGGGTGGTTGGGGGCTAGGAGTGCATGGTGCCCAGATCCCCCCCGCGCCTGTGCAGGCTGCTAAGAGAAGAAATAGCCCTCGAGGACTATGAGAGGCCCTGGTCCTCCGATGTGACTAGGAGGCATTGCAAAGGGGCCCCTTGGTTAGGGAGAAGTCTAGTGGTGGACTGAGTGGCCACCACTCACAGTGAGCTGATAAAGTGGCAAGCGATGTTGGAGTTTTGCTAGAGCAGGGAGGCCTTGAATCTGTGAAAAAATTCAAATTTTAAATATTTTTTTGAAATTTTTGCCTCATCACGAGCCTCCCAACAAGTACCACCAAAATCAGCGAAGATAGAGGCGTCTTGGGATTTTTGGCCATTGCAAACGCGATGTTGACCTCCTTTGTGCCCAAAATGCTCTGAAAAATCAACTACCTCTAGAGCATCCAAAAAATCACCGAGCTTCAAACCCTCATGGATCTAGAAAATGATGACCAAAATCTACAAAATAAAAACCAATCTTGACTTTTCTAGGGCTTGAATCAATGGTGGCTTCGATCTGATCCAAATGTTACGCCATAAATGAGCTCAAGGCATGAAACCCTCGAGGAATCCCTAACGAAATCTACAATGATTTTCTGAAAAAAATGAGAAGGGGTTGCAAATCAAGGCTCTGATACCATGTTAGAAACCAAGATCAGAAATGCAAACCAAAAAAAATTCCACAAAAGAGAAAATAAAAAAAAAGGAAAACTTTGCAAGAAGATGTGCAAAATATTATTATTCTAGAATTCATAATTACATGAGATGATTTTCTTTATAAAAGCAAGTATGCATAACCCTAATCTTATCTTGAGCAACAAGATAGCTCAACAAGATAAGGATGACAATTTATAACCTAGGAATTAAAATATTACCTAAGTAAACTTATGCAAGTGTAATTAAATAATTAATCACACCAACAGAATTAGACTAGGGCTTGGTTATTTTCCTTCAAAAATTCCACATAAACAATTGCAACAACCCAATTTTAAAAACACTATGCAACTAAAATTTCCATTTTCTCTATGTTTTTAACTGAAACCTTTGCATAGAAGGATACAAATTTGACTTACCCAAAAACCCTAGTTCCTCTTTACTTCAAATTGTTCGCCTGGAGCTCCACTTCTTGAATGCTTGAAAATTATTTCCAAGATAGATAAAATTAACTCAATTATTGAAGTTATGGGCCTCAAATTGAAAGGATATATCATTAATTAAAGAGATATAGCTCACATGAGTGAGAAAATTAAAACTATCAGTTAGTCATTTTCATTTGAATACTGGTCGTCGATCAAATTGCTTTAAAATAATATCAACCATCATCACTCATCCTTTGCACATCACTTATTTCTTTTGAAAGATTCAAATAAAAAATGTGGTGTGAAGGAATTTTGATATTAGTTGTGAAGTTTTCATGTATCCCTTCTATCTTTAACCTTTCCACCAACTTTGTTTTGTATCCATCACACATCACTTTTTCCTTTAGGCTCGATGACTTGAAAATGTGATGTGGAGAAGTGTTTTGATGAGCTAGTGTGAAGACATCTAGCACAAAATATTCTCATTGGTATATACCCTTCCTTATAATGTTCATCACATATTGTATTTATTTATGTTCTTCTTTCATACATATTTGCGATGTGTTGAAGCAATGCAATGAAACAGGATGATGACACATGTTGCAATCATAAAATGTAATGAGAGAGAAGCATCTAATACAATGAGGAGTTGGCACCTATATGGAATATTCCTCAACTATATTTTGCATTCATTTCTCTCTTTCTTTGTTCTCATCACACATCACATATTAAAAATGGGTTGCTCGGCTCACAAATGCAATGTATAGGAAGCATGTGATGGAATATAGTGAAACCATGTGGTGCAAGTGGGGAGGTGGACCAAGCCACTTAAGTGAAAAATTGTGCACATGCAAATAATTTATTTTAAAATAGGGGAATTTGCTAGGCATCATAAAAAAGGGCCACTTAATAAAATATATGTATATCCTTAACTTAAAATATATGGCCAAATATTTAACTAGATAGAAAATTTGAAAAGATTTTTGACCTAAAATGATCAAAGGCTCAAATAATAAATATCAACAGAATTTTCATGATAATGGACCAGGCGGTATCACTAGATAAGAGTGGTTGAACAAGATATGGACATAAGGACATAGGTTATGACTAAACCAATTAGGAACCAACAAAACTAGTCAATGTAGAATTATACCAAGTTATCAAAGAAACCAAGGAGTTAGGTTTTTTGTAGGTGTTTTCTAGTCAAGATAAACCCTAATCACTATTCCAATAAACCCTAACCCATACAAATCAATTAGAATCTCAAAAAAGGGAAATTAAACCTAGAACTACAAGAATTTCACACAATTCCTACCATATACTACTAGTTGTACACTTGGTACTAGATTTAATGCACCTTCACTTGATTATTTTTTCTATGGCACTCACTAAGGAGTAGAAGTGGTGTATATGGGTACATCAAGTCTTCCAAACTCTGACTTATTACAATGTTAGGCACAAAATACTTGAAGTATTCAAATATAAAACAAAATAAAAAGAACACAAGGATTACAAGAATAATGAAATAAAGGAATCACATTCAAATGATACCTTTGATTCCTATACACTCTTGTAAGGGGAATCATCTAAGAAAATAGACTAAAATGTGCATGTTGCAAGAAATTTGGGACAAGATGATCCCTTTGTTGTAATAACAAAATATTAATGAGATTTAAACACCTTCTAAGAAATTATCATATTCAATTTAATTCATCTATGTCATCTATTGCATCCTCTTCTTCCACATCATCGCCTACACAATTAGGGTCAACAAGCTTTGAAATTAGAGTAGATACTTCATTCCTCTAGCTGATTGATTTTATCTATAGCTAACATACTTCTTATGATCAAGAATATTAGTTCAATGGCCAATGAATAAGAACATCCTTATACACTTTAGGCTCTATATGACCAATGTGGGTTTCCCTTCATTTAACATCAATTATACATATACAACTTTGAACAAATGGTATTTCAACAAGTAAAATTCTTATACATAATGTTGGGGATTCAACACATTTACACTTATTTCATTCAAAAATTCCCATAGCTCAAATAGATTTAGGTGTAAGAAAATAGACTAACAACTAATCACAAGAAGCTTAAGATTTCATGATTTAGCTTCTTCCTAGGTCTTGAATAGAGTAATTTTTTTGATTTGTACCTTATCCATTATAGAGTCAAGAATTGTGCAATAATTTCATAAAAACTTAAACACAAATATAATGTTTGTTGATGACGTTTTCTGCACAACAACAACTCAGACAAGATACAAGTATCCTATCTCTCTTGAAAGGTAAATCTCTATCAGCAAGCCTCAAGAGATAACCCAAAGGTCTCTAATGTCAGGTCTTGACAATACATAAACAACTTAGTGATAAATGTGAAAATGCTAGTAATCACAAAGGGACCTTACTACAAGCAAATATTGAATCTTCAATTTATCAGATCTAGCAATATGATGATACTTCAATCCTAAATCTAACCCAAATGATAAAATAAATAACAAAAGATAAGGGTTTCAAATAGATTTCTAAATTAAAACTACTCCTAAGATTAACAATGCAAATGATGAAATACTTGAAATGGACCAATCCCTCATAAACTAATTCCTGCTTAACCCAGATAAATCTGCGATCTTACAAAAACAGTGCAATCTTCTAAGGTATTAAAGATTTTTATATCATGAACACTCATCCAAGACAACCATATTGCAATCTAAATGAATAAACCATCACAATTGAACTAAGCACAATAAATGTAAGGTCATGGCTAACTTTGCAAAGAAACTAACAATCAACTAGCTGCAAAAAGTATGGACTAGGGATTGCTGCAAACACTTCAAGCATCGAATCATAAACAACATTGAATCATATCTAAATCTAAATCTAACAGATATCAAATAACCCTGAGCAATTCCAAAAGATAGAACAACAAGAACCATGCAAGAAAAGTCAACATAAAGAGATCACCAAAAATCTCAATGTCTTCAATTGTATTGAATCATCCAATAACAACAACAATTCTAATGTTTTGTGTTACAAAATTTGCTCAGAATGAACTAACTTCTAACTCCAACTCTTACTTTACTACCCTAATTGCTTCTAAGCCAAGAACTATCTCTCTCTTACAAATGAGGAAAAATTCCATATTTATAGAAACCCCCAGGATATGTCGGCGTAATTTAGATTTTACAATAATAAATGGACATAAAATAGGTCAGCCAAGAGGAATTCAAAATAGGACAAAATACACATTAAATGCATGAATTCATCCAGGTCAGCCTGGGATCTCCAATATAATCTAGTCCAATGCATGTGAAGGACAGAAAAAACTAGGTAGAAAAGACTCTAGATAAATAGGAAGCACAAATCCCAATGCAATCGATCATTAACTGGCCCCTTTGTCCTTATCTCGATCCAATTTATCTGGAATCTTAAGAAAAATCCCCTCCAGGTCAGCCACAGGTGAAGTAATAAATTCTTTAAACCCTCCTTCAATCGAATTAATCTCCTTGATCGAATTATAACATGAGGATCAGAATTATCCCATCACCAATAATATATTCATCATTCAAATAAATCCAAGCAAAGATCAAAATCCCCTTGAAATATCGTTAAAGCATAATTTCTTCAAATTTTGGGATTTTCACCCCTTTGCGGAATCCAGCCCAGAGAGGAAGTTCGAAAAATTCCCAGCCAAGTGGATTCTGGAAAAATAAGCATAACAAGCACCCAATAATCATTCAATCAATCACAATCAGATAAGAAATAGCATGAAAGATCTTAATATTACTCAGATTAATCACATGATGCACAATAAGTAGCCAATAATTCATGCTATCTCACAATCCTTCATTTTAAACAAAGTTTCAGAGAATTCCGCCTAGGATGGAAATTCATGAAAACAGCAATAGTCTACAAATTCTAGAAAATGAAGAGACAACATAAATTTTGGGAAAATTCGAAGGGAGCGGAAATCTATGAAGTAGGCGAAACTCCGGATCACGGCATATTTCAGGAAAATGCAGAGGACAAGGAAAATTGGGGAAATCCGCCAGCGAAGGAAAATCTTGAAACTAAAGGAAAATCCGAATGTCAATGTTCTCACATGACTTCACTCAAATTTATTGAGCAATCACAAATTTGAGGAACTTGGGTTCGCAACCAACTCGATTTGAACCTCCTACAAATCATCTTTGAAATTCAAGGTTCATCCTAAAGCAAATCAAGAGGAAATGGTGATGCCCTAAATCCGAAATCCTAGGGCTCCACCATGAATGCACAGGGCAAGCTTAGATTCTGCTTACTTGATTTGCACCCTTACCAAGCCCGAGGATGGGCTATTCAAAGGAGACACAGTTGATTTTCACTTAAATGCAATCGAAAATAGGCTCACAAACTCACTCAAGGCTGGCAATCACACAAGCTCGAAAAACCCCAAAATCAACCAAAATGAAAACAACCATGCACATAGGATCGAGCTCAAAAATTCAATCATGAGAATGCTAGGCACCATTGAACTCATCAATCAATAGGAGAATATAGTGACTGGGCCATCAACATTCATAAAAATGACAAACCAAAACCCCAATCCATACCA
>VDFB02041564.1:0-113747 GCA_007258455.2 Sequoia sempervirens
TTCCAACTCTAATCCCTAGCTAAATTCTAATTCTAACTCAAACCAAAATTCTAACCCTATTTTTTATGTGTTGAGCATTTTTCTCTCTTAAGTATGTTTATTTCTATTCACTTTATGCTTTCAGCTCCAATGGTTCTTATCTTTTTGGCTTTTGTATTCGCCTTGCCACATGTCGTATTAGTGCATCTTTTTGGAGGTCGTAGGTTAATTTTCACCAAAAGGTGTGCAATTGTGTCATGTAGTGGTTGCACAACCTTTTGAAATATCACCTTCTTTTTGGACCCGAAGTAGGACATGTGGTCGGCCTGTGTGGATTTTCCATAAGCATCTCTCTCAATTTTTTAAGAACACCCACTAGCATGCCACATCACCCATCTTTTGTTGAGCGGGTTTTCTTCACTATTTGCAATGATATCTTTGTAGACGCTGCCAGGTGATAAGGTGTTTTGTTCCTTCACACCTTCAAGGGTCAGCTTCCTTTTTTACGATGCCATTACTACCTGCAACAAATCAAATCAAATTTAGTTGGGCATTTACAACTTGTATCTTCCTTCTCATAGGAGATCTGCATGAAGCCTTTGTGGCATCCAATTCATTGAGTTGTTGCATGTGCATCACCATTATTGAAGCAGTTCTTAATTTTTATTATCATATCAGATTTTATTTTTTTTATCATATTTTGTTGTTGTCTTGTGCTAACATCTGTTAGGGATTTATCTTTGGCGGCAGAGAGTGCTTGGTGCTTGTATGCTTCTCTTGTCTTATAAAAGGGAATTTTTGACAACCTCTCAAAGTGGATTATCATTAGTAGAAATACTAGCAGTAGTGGACATAATAGGGTGGAGAAGATTTCTTATAGAGCTTTGATTGCTCATTTGTAATCAATGTCAAGACAAATATTTGGATTTGTTATCTTATGCTAACACTTTTGTTATTCTACAAAATAAAGCAATATAAGAAGAATTTTTTTATTAGATTGTGCACATGTGGCCTTTATTTTACATTTTATTCTCTATTCAATATAAGTTGAATGCTTTGTGTCTCTTTATTTCCACATACAATCTTGATAATTGATTCTTAGTTATTAGGTTTTATGTTCTTCTAACTTAAACTGTTGGGAATTGAACCATGTTATGGTACTCTTTCATTTTCTTGTTGAAATTATGTTGGATTTCATATTATGCTATCAAGTTAACATAGTTCTATAAGGATATGAAACATCTTGTTTGAGCTTGGGTTCCCTATTTCTATCAAACCTTAATGGGTGCTTCCCATGGGGGGATTTGAATGACTGCTTTGTGCCAACATAGGCCTTAGTCTATCATTCTCCTTCCAACAATGAAGGGTCTACGGGACATTCTATGTTCATCTTATCAGAAATAGGAACCTGTTAAGGGTTTTGAAATATTCTTAAAGCTTTCAGAACATCACCTAGTAGTTAGGTTTTATTCCTGCATTTCTTCTCCTTTTCTCAAAACACAAAATGAAGAGTTGACTTCTTTAAAAATCCCAGAGGTTATTTAGTGAAGCGCAAACAAGGTTCCCATTCACTGAATTTCCCATAAGGCTATTTGGAGAAGCGCAAGCTTTCATGATCAACATTATGATACAAAAATCTTTGTGGCTACAATACATATGACTTGCAATAATCTATTATTTTAAACTATTATTTGACTTGCTCCTAAATTGATATTTGATAAATAATTTATCGACTAACCAGTACAAGTACAATTACTATAATGCTAGATAGGCAAGTACTCCCCACTATGTGAAACTTGTTTACTTAAAAGAATAATAATTAGTTTTATTCATTTTGAAAAAAATATGATTTTAAAATTGATTATTACTTATTGAGTTTCAAATTTCATTTTTTATAAATAAATAAAATAATTATATTGTATGGATAATATTTTAAATTGATGCAATCTTGAAGAAACATTCAACAAAATTGAGCCATTATTGATTAATAAGATTCAAAACATTGAATTTTTTTAAAAAATTAAATGCTTCTATTATTCATCCCCAGTGCTATAATGAAAGACAATCCTTTATATCTAAATACTGAAGAAAAAACCAAAAATTACCATTTTTTGGCAATTTTTGACATTTGTCGTATTTTTTCATTTTTGGTAATTCGCATACATATCCCTTTGAGCTTCTAAGATTTTTTGTAAAATATTTATAACACTAAGGTAAGATGAATTGACAACTTACAATTCAAATTGGAAACATGAGTTCCAAGTTACTAAAGACAACTTTCTAAAAGCACCAAAAAATAATAAAAGCTAATTTTGAGGGCCTAGATGAAAGATTTTGGCCTAAAAAATATGTCAAAATCTGACCTAAAAACACATTACTAGCTTATACTTGGTTTAGTCCCAAATCCCGAGACCTGAAAATGAATGATTAGGTTGTATTTGGGTTAGTCTTAAATTGTAAAAACTGTTGACTATGTGTTTTCTGGTTTTTGGTGCTATAGAAATAATATTATTAGTTTTATCTTATTCTTCTTTTAAAATTCAATAGGAAATAATGGTATTAGTCTAATTGAAGGTATCTTCAAATGAATAAAAATATATGAATCTTCAAACTTGAAAATCGAGTTTATGTAGTCTATTTCAATTGCTTTCAACATGAAATTTGGCATTGTGTAGCATAATTTTAGTGATTTAGGCCTAGAAATCACTAGCCTATTTTACGTGTTTTGAAATTGGCTTTGTAGCCTAATTGTGGTGCTTTGGGCACAAGAAATGATGTCATGTCCCCTAAAATTATAGCAACCAAATATGAAATACTAATAAATAAATAAATAATATATATATATCAATACTAGCAATTCAAGTACTATTATAATTATCATGTTATATTATATTAAAATAGAAGTATATAAGTACGTACGAGTAATTGCAAAAGTAATTGTGATTTAAAAATAATTATGATTATTATAGATAATATCATAATTATAACTATGATATTAATGATAACTTAACCATTTTGATTAGATCATAAACACACATTATAGTTACAAGATAAATATTATAGAATAATCCATAAATACAAAATATATTATTCTGAAAATGTAATATACCAATTATAAATGAATAAATCAAAATACAAAATATAATATACAAATCATAAGAAAGCATACAATATACAAAATAAAATATAATACACAAAATATACAAAAATAAAATACACAAAAATACAAATATACAAAATAGAGATAAATGGTGTGGAGTGCTCAAACATCATACCGATTAAAAAATGAACAAAACCTTTGTTCATAGAGACATGTCTATATTCTAGCATAATATCTATTAGCTCACTAAGGCTACCGAGTCTTGCTTAAAGATTAGGATGATATAATAGTTCCACACATTCTGAGATATGACATATGATCAATACAAGCATATAGTTGCTCTTATATTGTCAACCACCAGAAATATTATGAAAGGAGTTTTGTATTAATCCCACTTAGTTGATTAAGAGAATTACACCAAATAGTAACAAAATAAGTATAAATCAATCACTACTACTACCAAGGGCAGTGATCTACTTCTTAAATCAGGTCAACTCATATATGTATTGATTCATTATATTTTACTAACAAGAGGCTGACTTACATTAAGAACTGATTTAATATTTCATAGAGATATGACCCTCCATAAGGGTGCGATCATTTGAGAAGGGAAGGACGTGTCACTTGAGCAATTCAAGATATAAAAGATTAGAAGTTAGTAGCAAGAAAGGATGGGGGGGATACTTAGCTAATATACACTTCTATTTGAAAACTTGGGTGCTCTTAGAGAGCCACTCGATCATCTCCAAAGGCTATATAGTTAGTGCAATGCATTAGATATATAGCCAATAAGCATCAAACTTGCAGGAGAAACAAATGGATATCAGAAATAACAACCAAGAATAGGCATTTGATTACTCATTTTGTATATGCATGATTCTGAATAGAACAATCAGACATAGAAAATACATTTAATGTATGTTTTCCATCGATAAAGCACTCATCAACACAAATTGTATATCAGAGTTTATATCAGTTAATCGTTGGCTCCAATCAGCATATCACCAACTATTACCAATAATTGCTAGTCAAATAATCAAGTAGATGATAGCCTTGAAGTGTGCTTGGAGTTTATCATTAGAATTTTGGTTCTCAACCTATTTGGCTATCTTAATTTAGAAGGTTAAAAGAAAAGATAAGGGGAACCTAAATGGGGACATTACAAGTGGTATCAGAGCAGCTTTCCCACTACCCTATGAAAATAGTGTATGCAAACTTACTAAAGAAGAAGGAGAGGTATGGGTGAAAAATTGGAGAATAACATTATGACCTTCATGGAAAACAATGAGAGGAAAACCCAAGCCTTAATTAGACCAATAGACTTTAGGAAGGAAATAAAGTCAAAAAGAAAGTAAGAAATATATGAATATACTCTAAACAAAAGGAACTACCAATAAGAAGATATATTCTATGAACATATAGAAACACATTCTGAGTTAGATGCATATCAGGCTAGAAAAGAAAGGCTAGTTACATCTCTAGACCACCGAAAATATTGAAGATAATTATGATCTATCATTCTATTGAAACATAGAATAAGAAGGCAACATCGTTGGCTGGGGAAATAAGAGGTTTCAACAGAATGAAATGGTAAGCATTAGGTGAGTGCTTTCATAGCTCTAAATCAGCAATCATAAATACCTTTATATAATTAGAAAATAATATTTGTTAAATATGTTAAGAATGCAAATATTAATGATTGATAAATATATTAGGAATTGGTAATTGATAAATATACTAAAAATTTGAGATTGATAAAGATATTAATGTAGATATTAATATTTGAGAATTGATAAATATTATGATAAGGGATTGCTACATATACATTCATATGGTAAATAGATTATTTACATTGAACTCTTAATATCTCAATGAATTCATAAATCCCCATAGCATGGTGTAATTATGGGTAACTTGTTAATATGAAAATCATTAGATGCAATTGTTTGTATCATCAAACAATCATGAAGTTGGTTGAGGGATGGAATTGATAGGTTGAGCAGGTACTAGATTTCTCTTCTAAGTACCCCTAACCAAAATGATGATTGGTAGTCTACTATTGTTGGGCTAAGAGGGATTGTTGTATCCACTCTTGGGCTTAGAGAGAACATTTATGGGCCTCTATAGAAATCCTTCCTTCAAACTATCGCATGGTTGGATCAACTTGAGGAACTCTCCATCATAGTAGGAGATGGGGAAATAAGAGGTGCAAAAGGGGATAGCAAGTGCTAGAGGCTTTCTAAGTACCCCACCCATAATGATGACTGGTGGTTTTCCATTAATGGGCCAAGAGGGCTCGCCATACCTACTCTTGGGATTGGAAGGAGCACTCTATGAGCATCCCATTGTAACCATCCTACTCGACCATACCTATGATTGAGAAAACAAATAACTTCTCATTTAGGTAGAGCTCTTTGATTTCAAACTAAGAGAAAGGTACATTTTATAATCTTTCCTACATTACATTCAATTGTATAAACAAAAAAAATCAAAAGATTACAAGATTATAGTAACAGATTAATACATTTATACAATTGCATATAATATAGAAAAGATTAACACAAATCTTTCTGAAAAGTAATCTTTATTGATTCAAAAGTGCATATTTGTCTCACACAAGTCATGAGACTTAACTTATTCAATGTAATTGAAGAAAAGCATATACATGAATAAGTAAATAAATGTAAATGTGCATATAAGGAGTTAAACCAATCATTACCTAAGAATGACTGGTTCAAGGTGTGTTGTCTTGCACTGCTGCCACCTCGAGTTGTGTGTGTTCCTCCTAGCTCCATGTTGCTCTTAGTTCTTGCATCTGGCGATAACAATGATGTTAGAGAAATGCTCTAAGCAATGAAAAGTCTCTAACCTTACATGAAAAAACACCTATGCATGTATAAACTAATCTCCATGTGCATTAAATAAGCAATGCATACTTTAGGTGTGTAAGAAAACTATTGAAGTCATCAAACACATCCAAAATATGCATGATTTTCTAACTTGTTTGCTTCATGTGTAGGTATAGAAAAAGTAATGCTACTATTTTTTTTATCAAATTACAACACGTGGGTTAAATGTGGCTCCCACAAGGGTTGAGCCCAGCGTGCTTTCAGTTTGTGTTTAGACCAGATAAACTTATTAAGTTTTCCATGACAATGTAATGCAATGGAGAACACATTTTACTATTCATAATAGTGAAGTTCTTGCATCTACTAATATAAACAATGATGTATGCTCAATGGATTTATAGTGACTTAGAAAATTGAACAAGCATTTGATCAAAATATGGTGAAAAGATCTGAAGACAACATGTTTATTCAAAAGGTTCAGTATTTTGACCAATAAGCAGTGTAGTCTACATTCGTCCTGTCAAGAGTTCTCATAATGGCCAGAACCACTTGGTGTTGTTTACTTAATCACTTTTGTAACTCATTTGACGGTTAGTTCAAATTATGCAGTTGGAGACTTAGTGACTTTTACAGTCCTTTGACACATATTTTAACATCTTTTGTGACTCTTTTGGATATAGAATTCAGAGAAAACCTTGCTCATTTTTTGGTAATGAAATTATTGTCATCTTGTTCTTGCAGTATTTGTGTATGTTTAAATGATTGATCGAGCTATCTCGTGAAGTTTTTCTCTTCTTCCACTTCTCTCTTTGTCATGCGTTGAAAGCTACCTCCTTTTGCATTTAATTTTGCATTAAAATAACATTTAAACTTAAGTGACTTATAAAATGTCACTTAAGTCAAATATTTTACACTTTAGAAGAATGCAAAAATTCACAAAAGGTCCAAGACTCAGCTAGAGGAAATAGTTCAGAGCATAAATTATAAGTCTTGGCACTCACAAAGTGGAAGGGAAAAATGTAAATTTAAGGAAACCCCAAAAGCATTGAAAAATGTTAAGGCATAAAGAAACACGGGTCATTAGTTTGACACTTGATTTTTTTTTTAAACTTGGCAAAAATGCCTCAACTCCATCAATGCATTAGGGTATAGCGGGGTGTTGTTTAGTAAGTTAAAATAATTGAATGAAGTCATGCAATCACTTGTTGTTTGGGTAGAGCTAATACAATTGGTCTTAGGCTAAGTCAAATATAATTCAATTCTTTTGTAACGCCCCGCCTTTTGTAACGCCCCACCATGCAACTGCAAAGGAAACTAATTCATCACACATATATGGCACAATTTTTTTTTAAAGGAACAAATATGCAACAACATACATCACATGAAATGTAACAATATATGTACAACATATAACACAGTTCCTTGGGGTTACATAGCTGCATCACTTTTCATATCAACATCATTGCATTACATGAGAGATAGACATACACCAATAACCAAATGACCCGAACATGGATCATACATTATCAACACGAAGATAAATTGCTCAAGGTTAACATCAATACAATGCTCTTTCCCAACATGGATGGGAAGAGTATAATAACATGGAACAAAACATATGAAATGTAGGAATACAAAGCTACAAGCCAGATCCATCTCTAGCACATCCTTGGAATCACTGTATGAGGAACCACTCTGCACATCTGGAACTTCAGATGGGGACCCAATGGGGTGCATAGCACATTCCACCTGACCATCCCCATGCTAGGAGTAAACAAGAAAGATCCTCACCCAAGAAGTCAAACAAACCATAGGTAACAAGACTCCACAACAAGGATAAAAAATCACAAGATAACAACCCATAACATTGCCAACACATAACCACAACAAGAGTAATGAAAATTCCAACAAGAACCAATTGCCAATATTATAGATCAACACTAAATAACCATAAGAGGTTCCAACAATAATAGGGTCCAAAGCCTTCAAAAGAGATCACAATACCAACCAACAATAAATATCAAAGTACCTTTCATTAACATCAATAAACAACAACAATAATAAACAATTCCAGAGGCAACAGGAACAAGGGAAAACAAAGGGCACAACGGGAGAGTGTCATCGCATGGCCTTACATGGATTCGCCAGACTACCTAACATTAGGAGCCACCTCCATCTATGGTTAACTAGACATCCTATCTCAAGGTGTCGCCCCATAGGGTGACTCATGTAGAGCCACTTACCTTTTGCAGAGAAAAGGTAGTGACCTTACCAACCAGTTCTTCCCACCCGTCCTTAGCCTTTGAAAGCGCTAACGGTAGGGGTGAGGTGCATGTTTTTATCTTGTTATGTTATTACTACCCAAACCCTCTAATTAATTAATTATGTTATCACTTGATTAAACTCACAATGGGTTATCTTGAACCAGCCACTTTGGGTGTCGGCCCCTATTGAGAGCCACTCCCCCTTACTAGCAACAAAATCTCAAAATCATAAATGGGCAAGACAACTTGCACAAGGTACCAAAACCAAATAAAATATCAATCACCACATGAGGCATGCACCATCTCACGTTAAAACTTCATAGTAAAGAAGAACATTTTTCAAGTGCAAGACTTAACCCTCCAAGATCAATTCAATCATAGGAACAGTAGCTCACAAGATTCAACATGAAAACCAAACATAAGGAAACATTTTCCCCAACCTCTGGAAGACTCTCAAATCACTAACACAAGGTTCCCTTGTCCAGAAAAGACGACAATTACAAGATCTCAAGAAACTATTTTCAATCCACAATTTACGAGTCAACAAGTATAAAATAGTGAGTGGCAACATCCCAACGAAATCTCCATACTCAATCCCACTAACACAATCAATTCAATACCAAATCGACCTCAAAACTCAAAACCCTCACATTAACCCTTAGGTACATAAAGGCTCCCTCCAAGAACCAAAATCATCACCATGCCACAATCAACCATAAAACCAACCGCAAAGTCAACTGATAGTACCATGCTTGCAAGTAATGACACTTTGGCCAAGAACTCAACGAAAGATCGAAAATGGAAGCGAAATGAAATAGTTTTCTCATTTGATTAAATTAACGATTGTGAAATGATATCCCAAGGTAACTCCATTATTAATTAAACATTCACTACAAAACCCTAACATTAAATTTTGACTCTAAAATCATGCTATCAGGCCCTATTGTAATTGCTCATTTTCACATAACAATTCAAGGATGTAAGCATAAATAGAAAAGTATCAATACCTTTTTACTAAGTAAATTCATGAAGACAAAAGTATTATATTTCTACCGCTTTACTCCCAATACATACATACATTTATTAATATTATTCATTCATATTTTCACACCTATATTTCTATTAAATATAAATGTAATTACTCCTATATATATATATATATATTATACATCTTTGAATTATATAAAAATATTCATGAAAATAAATATAATTAAATATATACATATTCCATTTATTTTCCCTTAATGAAAAGTTATATATAAAAAAAAACACATTTTTAAAGTAAACCAAAGAGATGCTCTCCTTTTTTAAGTTTAATGTCACTTACTAACTATTTTATTTAATTCTCTTAAACTTAGGACTTTTTCCCACATGGAAAAGCATCTTCACTATTAAAATAAAAAAAAGACAAAGAAACCATTTAGCCTAGTTAAGAAAAATCTTCATGACGAAATTCACGTGGCCCCTAAAAAAAACTCAAACAATGCTAAATTTTTCTAATGTGTTTGTTTTTTTTGTCTTTCTTTCTTTAGAAAAGTAATAACCATACTATGTTTATTAGCATTAAGAGGCTATATTATGGATGGGCTTTTAGCCTGAAACATGTCTCACGCCGTTGAACTGCCACGGTTTCCCGTCAGACTTTTGGGGGATTGCCGGTAATCTTCACCATTTATGTGACATGGTGGAACCCACTTGCCAATGTTGGTAATCTTCTCGAACGCACTTGCCAATGCCATAAATGGCAATAGAACGAATTTAATGGTTGCATCGTATTTGAAGTAAATGTTGAATACGGAAGGATGCCAGATGTGAAATCGCGTCAAGTGGCTAAATATCAACCTCCACCTGGTTAAAAACTGATCGCAATCTAAAATGCCATCAAATTCTATCTTCTGCATTTATTAATGCTGGCAAATATCTGGCGAGTCTCGGCTGCATTTCCCTAAAATCTTTTATCACTACATTTAATGGCTTGGAAGATTTAATTTTTTAGCTGCCACCGCTTCCACTTTCACCGCAGTCCTTTCGCTCAGCACCGCTTCCACTTTCACCGCCTCAACTGTTGTACAAAAAGGCTACATAGTGTAACAAAAAAATTACCAAGAGCCTGCTGCATTTACGAAGAATTACACATTGCAAAGAGTTAACACACTGCACAGAGTTTGTTAGCGACAAGGATTACAGAAGAAGAACAATTAGCAGAGAATTTATACGGCAGTCCAGAAAAAAATTGGTATGATAGTTACGTTATATCTGCACATTTTTATTATTTTACTGATTTCCATCTATTCAACTTTCACTGTTTTCTCCTTTCACTCCTGTATTTCTGGAGCTGTGGATGCAAAGTATTAGAATCGAATTTAAATTAAAAAACAAAATTGTTTCAAACACAAATGTCATCTAATATTTTTCTTACTTGCAAGACTGAGTTGCATAGTTTATACAATTTTTGGTTAAACTTTCACCTACACATCATTCATTCATTCTTTCGTTCATCCAACAGCCAGCTTTGGCCTGACAACCACTGATATCTATATATATATTCCATTCAAGAATAGCAAATATGTTTTTTTTTTAGAGCCTAAGTTGGGAATTAAAAATGAAAAAAACAAGATTTACTGTTACTGCAAAAATTTTCTGTCAAATCTAAGGACTTCCTGTACTAGCATTTGAAAAACTTATTAACTAACAAATATAAGTTTTGAACATTTTATATGAAGCTATTCAATTAAAAGTGAAAAATAGCCCATTCAGATATACTGTATATATAACAATATGGCCTACATACTTCAGAAATGGAATTGTCCGATGAAATGGGAGGCGACTTGTGAATGGGGAAGCAGCCAAGACATGGGAAGGCCATGATGCCTAATTTACTAAGATATTTTAATTTTAACTTGACTAAATTTTATATATTAATGTCCACTAATTAGAATAACTATAATTATTCAGTCATTAATGTACTTCAACTTATTCTGAAATTAAGTGCATAAAAAGAATGCAATCCTCATTAGGGTCAGGGTATACACTGAAAATATGAACTACGATAACCCATGGCATGAATAATGAGTGGCAAAGTGGATAGAATTTGTTTAGACATGACAAGCTTCATAACCTAAGCAGGGATTCATAAAAATCCTTACCTACCACTCAGATGCGCTATGCAAGCCATGGTCTTTCAGATTCCCTGATCTTAGCAGCACAATCATGACGCTAGCAACGCGAAAAGAAAAAATATTAAAGTGTGCCTCTTTCTATGTTGTGTTCTGCGAGTGAACCCAAAATTAAAATTAAAATTATACACACTTCTAATTCTATTTTTTGAGTTAAAATTTTTCACAAAATTAAAAGAAAAATTTACAGAGGCGAGAGAAAATAAAAATGTCTCTGGTAGTATTATACTTCAGAAATAAAATCCTAAAGAGCGGGTATAATTGAAAATACCTTGGAAAGTGACATATATTTAAAACGAAAACCTTCGTAAACACTTAAAAGAGTGAGGAGAAATACTAAAGACATCTAAAGCAGAGAATTACACATTGCAAAGAGTTAACACACTGCACAGAGTTTGTTAGCGACAAGGATTACAGAAGAAGAACAATTAGCAGAGAATTTATACGGCAGTCCAGAAAAAAATTGGTATGATAGTTACGTTATATCTGCACATTTTTATTATTTTACTGATTTCCATCTATTCAACTTTCACTGTTTTCTCCTTTCACTCCTGTATTTCTGGAACTGTGGATGCAAAGTATTAGAATCGAATTTAAATTAGTTACCAAAGCATATTGATAAGCATTTCATTTCATTTCAAATGATATTAAGAGAAAATGAAAAAAAATGTACAAAAGAATCACAACAGTGAATTGAAAACAGCTCCTTATGAAAGGTTTGCTAATCAACAAGACAAGGTAAAAAGAAAAATCAGGTATTAGACTCTGTACAAATAAGCAGAATATATTCCAGTATGAAATATTGGCTTACTCCAGTATGAAATATTGGCTTCAGTAGAGGGGTCCAGTCTTGTGCTACAGGAATCCCCGGCCTGCTCAGCATTCTCCTTCCACTTCGCTTCCTCCAGATATTTGAAAACCCTTTGAGGTAGTTGTTTATGTAAATGCTCTGTCAATGTGAAAATAGGGAATTGAATTGTTTGACACGTTTCTAGGAGCTTTTGTGGACAGCGAGTCTCCTCCCACAACCCTACAGCTGTTTGTTATTTTAACTTTGACATTTACATGCCACAATATTACCACTTCCACTTTCGCCGCCAGAGTTAGTCACTCCAATAGATAAAAAATCACAAAAGTAGAACAAGTAAAAGCAATTTTAACTTAGATATTTACCAGTGACAATCACATTTTTTTCCAATTACGTTTGTTAAAATGAAAGTTCAAAGTTAGAATAATTAGGACTAGGATTTACTTAAAAAACTCCCACTGTCGTTTGAATCCAACGGTGCAAAAGTTGATCCAGAATTTCTAAAAGGAGGCTTGTGTATAAGTGTGTAGATAAAGTTTCAAGATTAAAAGAAAGTTGTGGAGGTTAACAAGAAACTATTGTTGTGATTCCCTAATATATCTAAGTTTTATCCTAAGAGGGGATTAAGGTCTTTTTGTGTAAATATGTTGTGTAAATTTTTGTTAATTAATTTATAATTTATGATTTATTTTTATTATTGTTAAAACAAGGTTTAGTTAAGTTCCCTTAAGTCTCAAATATCATGTTTGAACTTAAAAAAAAAAATTAGAGGTGTTTTAATGTTATTTTCTTATTATTTGAATCAAATTAAACCCCTAAAATAATTATTTATGAGATGGGACCATGTTGAAGTTTTTAATATGTGTTTTGGAGGAGTTTAGAACCTTTTAATTTAATATTTTATTAATTATAAATTCTTTTTATAAAATACTAAATATAAATTATTTATTAAAAAAATTTAGTGTTTATAAAAAATCAACTTTTAAAATTTTAAGATAGAAATTTCTTTTCTAAAATATTTTACTTTAATAATCTTTTGAATCTTAATTTATTTTACTTTAGAACTTATACTATATTACCCTTATTTTTTAAAAATCTAACTATAACGTAATTTTAATATAGAATATTTTTCACTAAAAAAAAAAACATCTTCCTCTTTGAATCTCCATAATTTCCTTCAAACTAACTAACACTTGTATTCCCGTAAACTAACCCCTACAATTCTATGCGATGTAATGCCCTAAAATTGAAAAAACACAACTATCAATTTTTTTTTTAACAAAGGTATAATAATGCAAACAATTGTTAACCATGTATGTGCATAGTGGCACACTATACGCTTTGGGTGAAGTTGCTTGTGCAACTCCACCATTGACGCACCACTCGATACCCTATAACTTCTAACTAGCAAAGTGCTACCCATATAGGTTCTATTAAACCTATATTTTTACCCTTAATATTACAATGCAATAATTGTTGATACAATGCTCATAGCTAACCCAAATAATAGAATAAATTGTTAATGTGGTTCATTTTATTTATTTATTTATTTTTCATTCGATTTTCCCATATATATATATATTATTAAAGGTACGATAAAAATACTTAATGAAATACTTAACTTTTACCTTTTTACATACTCTTATTTTACTAAGATCTTTGTTTTAAATTTACTAAGATCTTTATTTTAAAATTAGTAAGATTTTTATTTAAAATTTACTAAGATCTTCATTTTACATTTACTAGATCTTTATTTTACATTTACTAAGATCATTATTTAAAATTTACTAAGGTTTTCATTTTACTACTATCTTTATTCTAATTTTATTAAGATCTTCATTTTACATTTACTAATCTTTATTTTACATTTACTAAGATCTCTATTTAAAATTTACTAAGGTTTTCATTTTACTACTATCTTTATTCGAATTTTACTAAGATCTTCGTTTTACATTTACTAGATCTTTATTTTACATCTACTAAGATCTTTATTTAAAATTTACTAAGGTTTTCATTTTACTACTATCTTTATTTTAAATTACTAAGATCCTTATTTCAGATTTACGAAAATCTTTATTTACAAACTTACTAAAATCTTTATCTAAGATTTACTAAGATCTTTTAAAATCTTTATTAAAGATTTAAGAGAGTGTGATATCTCTTTATTTGCTTTTTAAAGAAAATACTATTTAAACATGAGAATGAGTTGGAGATTTCTAAATTTAATGTGAATATTACCCGCGTGAGTTTGTTTTATTTTATTTTTCTCTCATATGGCTGAGCTATTTTTTTTCTGCATTGAAAAGGATATATATATATATATATATATTTAAATTGTGAATTTATCGCAATTAGTTTACCACGAAATGTGACTCTTGGTGATAAACGAAAACAAAACCAATATAGAAACCTATTATAAAATATGGTTATACGAATTATAATAAGTATATTTTTTACATATACTATTATTTTAATTAATTTATAGGAAATTTAACATTTTAATTGATTTATTAGAGAAAAATGTATTATATAATCTATTAAAATTAAAATTCATTTTTGGAATAATTTTTTTATTTAAATTAGATATATTTATTTATTATTACATATGATATTTGAATTCAAATAACATTATATTTTTTAAAAAAAAAAAACTTTATCAACTTTAATATAATTTGTTTCTAAGTTTTACTTTTTATTAAAGTGTGATATATCCATCTCTCCATTCACCTTATATATTACACAAATGTATGCAAAAATATAACAATTTGTTTCCTAATTGACCTTCTACAGCTCCCTTAATAAATAAATAAAGAAAAGTCAACATTAATAAATACATTTAAAATAACATATATAATAATAAATAAATATATTTAATTTAAATAACAAATTTACCTTCAAAATTATAATTAAAATTGTTTCACCATCTCTTTCTTTCATTTTCCTCTTCTCTCTTGCTTTCTCTAACAAGGATAATTAAACTATTAGTTTTCTTGCAATAGTGTACATTTTAATTTCTTCTTCTTTGAAGAACTTTCATCATCAATGGTGGCTAGGTTCTCTTTCTTTGGGTGGATTTTCTTACAAACATACAAGGAAATAAGAGTTTTTGACTTCACGCCTATGTCTTTTCTTCTCAACTCCTCCTGCAGTAATATAGTTAATTTTCTATAGAACAAAAAATATATATTTCTAACTAAAACTTTAAATCTATTAACTAGTTATGTGGAGTGCGAATTCATTTATAGAAATATAGTTAATTTTTTTTGTGATATTTATTAGTATTGGCCAATTAAAGTTTAATTTTGCAGCCAAACAAAATTGCAAATTTCCTTAATTGGATTTCATCAATAATGTTTATTATACGGAAGTTGTTAAAATTGTCACTGTTTATTATAGAAGTGCAATTTAAATTGTAAAATATTGTGTTTTAGATTTAATGAAAAAAAATAGGTGCTAGTATATTTTTTATGTGATATTTATTAGTATTGGCCAATTAAATTTATCAACAATCAATTGATATTGAACAATTACAATTAAGTTACTTTTTTTATTATTTAATGTGGTATTCTTTAGTATGGAAAAGTTATAGTTAATGATTTATTTACAATATAATATCCATTAGTATCAAATAGTTATCAATTGGATATTTAGTTGTTTGTATAGTTATTGCTTGATATTAAATATAATTGTCTTTTTAAAAATAATATTAGCAATAATTATTATTCATAAGTAGAATTGTAAAAAATGATAAATTACCACTTAAAAAACACATATATTATTGGAGCATAGGGTTAAACACTGACACAAAACATATATTATTGCAGCATAGGTTGTAAGATACAACTCAACATCGTCAATTAAATATCAATGGATATTATTGACATCTCCAGTAGTTCCAGTGGGCCACTGTTGTCAGCCAATTCGACACCGTCAATCAATGGAAATCAAAACTCTACAAGTCAGATACAAGATTTTGCAAATGACATTACAGTTAGTTGCTTGGACTTGCTACAACAAGCGAAGGCCACTGTTCAAAACATGCAAAGTGTCCAAGATTTGGACATTCAGTCAATGGAAGTAACATTACATGAGTTCCATTCAACTTGTGAGAAGTTGAGTTCATTTTGTACTTTCCTTCGTGAAATGAAAGCAGACGAGTTCTACGGACAAGGTGGCTCTATCTACATTAAAGAAGCGTTCCAAAATTACTTGAACCATCCCTAAGATACATTATCACTATAAATGTGGATATAGTAGTTGATATAACGATATAACTTCAGCTTTTACCAACTTATGGATAGTTGGATATTTTGTAACTCCCTTAAACAAATGTAAGCTCCAATATACTATGAACAAGGCACTTCTCCTCGTAATAAAAATATCCAATATGTCACCTACTACAATACCATGTAACACGTTTTTTGCTTCGAAAATATGTATACATTGTTCTCTCGCTATCATTTTGCATATTGGTTCTTGACTTTTGATTGTGTTTTGTATATCTTTACTTGACCCATATGTCAAAATTCCAAAAAACAAATGCCATGTTCAATTGCATATAATTAAGAATAGTAGTTTGCATATAATGTGTTTCAAACCTTTCCTCATTTGACTTCAACTATGCATAGTCTATATCTCTCCTTCAATAATTGTCTCATTTTTTCACCTACATTCCTTAAAATTTGATCACTTAGTAGAACGATAATATTGTACTCACTTCCATTCTTTTAACATATTTCACATTTCTAGTATACTATATTAACATACATGATAGATGTATCCTCAACCAGAACACAATCCACATAAAATTAGTGCTCTCCAATAATAGGTTAAAACATTTATGAACCAAATAACTCTCTTTAATCTTATTGTATTCTCATTTGTTGTTTATCCCTTGCTATTAATGCACTACTTTTATACTCATTTGTTAGAAAGCGTGTTTCCTCTTATTCCTTTAGCATATAATGCAGATCTAAACATTTAGAGTGCATCCAATTTAGTTAGATTACTTAATAGCGTGAACTAAATTTTTTACTCACTACACTCTCCCTTCTTTTTTCCTTACAAGTGCAGCAAGCTAACTTCTAAAGGCCACTATTTTGACATACATACCTATTCAAAATCACATTTACAGGTATTATTCTAAATTTACTTTAACTCTATGTAACTTCTATACACACTTTTATTTAAACTACTACTTGTATGGTCGCATTCAAGAACATTGTTGCTTTCTAAAATATTATCGAATTAGTTAAGTATATTTTGTTGGGTATACAACATATTAATTTCACACTTCACAAAGTATGCTTTTTATACATCATTGAAAGTAAGTAATAGCTGCCAACTACAATTTACTTTTGCAAGGACTAGTTCGCTCTCTTGCCACAATGTTTTCTCTGACTTTGAACGCAATTAAGATGATCCATGATGGAAACGTAGACCTACAACCCCATCTACAAGCAATAGATATTTCAATGTTTGGACATGGGCCTGAACCAACCAATCGCTATATACTACAACTCTCTGATGGGGTGCATAATCAGAAGGCTACACTTCCAAAACAGTACAACCACCACATAGATTCTGAAGAACTACAAAAGGGCTCTATAGTTAAACTCATTAAATATAGCTGCCCTGTTCTTTGCAATTCAAGGTGAGCCATCATATTTTAGTAATTTGCTACAATATGCAAAATCAAAACTTTTAGATTATCTTTCATGAACTCCATTATTTTACATATCATCCTACTGATAATACTTCTTTATTTTACACTCATAGGTGGATCGTCATATCGGAATTAGAAATCATATGTGGGCCGCAAGATATCATTGGTGAGCCCACCAACCTCTTTGAACAGCAAACCCAACAAGTACAAGCCATGCCTATAAGCCTTGATAACAATGTTATAGTACCGCAACCACCTCTCCTGACAAAATATTCCTTGACTAAGGATGCAATCAAGCTGATGAATAATGGTAACCTAAACTTGCAACCCCATCTACAAGCATTAGAAATTGTACCGTTTGGCCATGCACTCAAATTGGTTGATCGATATAGAGTGGATCTCTCCGATGGGGTACATAAGCAGAAGGCAACACTTCCAACAAAGTACAACCAATGCATAACTTCTAAAGAACTCCAGAAAGGATCTATACTGAAATTGATAGGATACAGTTGCCCTCTTCTTTGCAATTCAAGGTGAGCCACGCTATTTGCATGCATATCTACAAAATTCACAACTACCAATTTGTAGCCTAGCATTATTATCAGCTGTACCACATTTAATTGTACTCAAAATACTGACTCGTTTATTCTTTATAGGTGGATAGTCATCTCCAAATTAGAAATCACATGTTTGCAACATGACATCATTGGTCAACCTACCTACCTGTTTGAAGAGCAAGTCCAGAAAGTAACTTCTACAAACTCAACTACTCCATCTACAAGCATGAGTAACATTCCTATGGTGACAAAGCCACCTACTCAAAGGGCACTTTTTGGGTTAGCCTCTTCCCTACAAAAGAAAGACTCCCCATCCAATATTACGCCCATTAGAAATTTGAATCCATTTCAGACAAGGTGGCTTATAAAGGGTCGTGTTACCATGAAAAAATAGATGCACCACTTCAACACACAGAAGGGACAAGGGCAGGTCTTCTCTTTTGATATTGTTGATTGTGAGTGCACTGAAATACGAATAACATGCTTTAATGAAGTTGCAAACCTTCATTACATGAATGTACATTTTGGAGAAGTATATACAATATCTGGTGGGACTATTAAGTCAGCTAATAGGTTATACAACAAACTGAATAGCCAGCTTGAAATTCTTTTAGTTGAGGAATCCAAAATTTCTTACTCAGAAGATGACCTTGCAATTCCCAAACATAAGTTCTCCTTCACACCCTTTAAGGACATTTTAGAATTGAACAATAATATCCTTGTTGATGTTATTGGAATAGTCATATGTGTGGACCCAAGCTCAACCATAAGGAGGAGGGATGGGACTGAAGTTCTTCGAAGGAGCATCAAATTGATAGATACCTCTTCATCTACCATTAATATTACTTTATGGGGTCCAACAACTGAAAAGGAAGGAAAGCAACTGCAGGAGAGCTATAACTTAAAACATGTGTCTGTACTTGCAATAAAAAATGGCCGTGTCACTGAGTATAATGGCAAGGTCATAAGCACGTTGGCAAGCACCCACCTATTTGTAAACCCAAGAATAGAGGAGGCTGAACAACTCAAATCATGGTTTGAACAGAATGGGGCTAATGTCACTCCATTGAATACACAACCATTGGATGCACCTCTCGTGCTTATGAGGAAATCAATTGTTGATATTGAAGAGCAAACTACCAGTGTGAAAAAAACTTTCCAATGCACTCTAAAAGCATCAGTGCAATACATAAAAACAAATTCATTATGCTATCCATCTTGCCCCCTTGACTTAGATGGAAGACAATGTAAAAAGAAAGTTGTCCAGAATGATGATCAAACATGGTATTGTTCCAAGTGCAAAGCCACTACTCCTAAATGTACCTATAGATACATACTCCAGCTAAAGGTCGCAGATCATACAGGAATATTATGGGCTGTTGCTTTTGAAGAACCAGCTACCAAACTCCTTGGAATGTCTGCAGATAATTTATACATGCTACAATTCAATTCTGGAACAGAAATTGAAGCTGAAACCATAGTGAAAGGAGTGTTATTCAAGCAATTTATCTTCACAATCACAAATTCCTATGATTCAAGTGTTGCTCAAGGACGGGTCAAATCAACAATCACAAAGGTCGACAAGCTAGATTTTGTTGCAGAGAATTCGCTCATGTTGAGTGAAATCGCTACTATGTCTCATATTGCTAGTGTTTAGATGTACCTCAAGCACTCATATAATGTATATGAAATTTTGTAACACCTTATATAGTATACTTTCTAGAATTTTCATTCCATACATGGAATTTCAAAATCACATGTATATTGAATATATTGATGTTATAAAAAATATGAAAATACTGTGATATGTTTCTTCTACCAAATTACTCATGTATATAGCATACCAATTGTATCTCAACAACTTTTCACAGAATATAGTGATCGAAGAACTCATCAAAATTAATGTTTACCTTCTTCAATTTTGTATGTATTTGTAATTGTTCATTTGATAATTATACTTCATATTTCCTTTACAGATGGCGACCTCTACCGCTAAAAGCATACAATCCCGTAAAAGATCTCATAACTACTACATGCAACATAAAGAAGAAATCAACATTCGCCGTCATTTCAAACGCATAGGAAAACAAGCAATAGAAGCCAATACACCACCTTCCTTTCAATCAAACCAACACAACATTGACCCATACGAATGTGTATCCCAAAATGAACACACTTTCAACATAGGTTTGTCAGCATGCACACATGAAACAATCCACACACGGCAAAATCAATCCACAAGCTTACCGCATTCTGAACAAAACTTTATAGACGCTTCAAAAAGATTTCGTTCAAAACTAGATAAACTATCCAACTTACCAACTTGCACAATTTGCCATGAATGCTACCCAGGAATCCGTACCAACACAACACAAACCGGTCCAGTTTGTTTTAGATGCTTCCGTGAGACAGGTAGACATCGTTTCTCAGCAACTAATTTAATGGACCCAGGAGTACAGCCGTACGAGCTACGAACACTAACACAAGTCGAAGAAATGTTAATAGCACGAGTCAATCCAATAATACAAGTAACACATGCTCGTGGAGGCCAATACAAATATAGTGGCCACACAATTTGTTTCCCACAGGACATCAACACCATAGCAAAATACTTGCCACATAAAATAGAAAACTTGGATGTGTTGGTGGTTCGAAGAACCAATACAAGAGGTGACCATTATGACTGCTATGTAAGTAGGCATCGTGTGTGGGCTGCACTGAAATATAAAATCACAAATGACCCATATTACAAAGATGTCGAGGTGGATTTTGCATCCCTTCAGGAGCTCCCTGATACAAATACAGACATTTCCACTATGCTTCATAACATTAATGCTGACGATCACAATATTGTTGCTCCAATTAGTGCTTCCAAATTTAACGCAGACTCACCCGACGCTGAACTCACTTGCTCCTCATCCTTCATGGCTAGGCTACCAAATAAACGTCGTGAACTAGAAATCATAAAAGAAACATTGCAAGTTAGAGATCACAATCACACCATTATAGATTGGCCAACACTTGAGTCATCACCAGTTAATGAATACAATACTGAAGGACTTCTAGACATGGCTTTTCCTTCTTTGTTTCCCAATGGCAATGCATTACATTTACAACCTCGCTATAGACAAATTGAAATGCATGAATATGTGTTGCACCTAATGAGGTTCCATGATAATAGATTTGGAAGGCACCCAAGGTTTAGATATTTTGTCTTGAATCTATTGATGCGTCACCGAAGCCAAGGTGTTGCCTCCATTTTTGTCAAGAAAAATGCTGAGGACTGCATACCAACTACCATAGACAGCCTTCGCCTCCATATACAAACATTGCCTGACACTAAACTAGCCGAACAACTGATGCATTACGGATCATCCCTTAGAGGGACACGAGCATATTGGAATAAGTCTCGTGGTGAATTGTCAAACATGATCAACCAAATAGGCTCCCCAACACTATTCTTCACCTTAAGTGCTGCAGACACCAAATGGCCCGATTTACATCAACTATTTACAAAGGGGGCAACCCAAACATCACTAAACAATAAAGATCGCATAGATAACATTGTTATGAACCCACATACCACATCCTTATACTTGCATCAAAGATTCACAGCGTTTCGTGAAGAAGTCTTAGAGAAACTATATTGCGCAACAAACTACTGGTATAGATATGAGTGGCAACATCGAGGGTCTGCACATGTACATGGATTCCTTTGGATTGAGGGTGCACCAAACATGGACACTCTTAACTGGAGCAATCATACAGATGTAGACATAGCAAAATCATTCTTTGATAGATATGTCAGTGCTTGGAATCCTCAAAATCTGGGAGATAGAAGCAACACATTCCATCGATCTTCGCAAGACGATCCATGCTTACTAACAACACCCGAAATATTTGATACAAACACACTTACTGACTATGAAGAGTTACTTAACCGTGTCCAAAGACATACCAAGTGTTCTGAATCAACCTGCCTTCGCAAGAAAGGGAACAACATGGAATGTCGCTATAGTGCACCCTGGCCTGAATGTACCAACTCTTCATTATGCAGTGACGAAGCTGGGAAAAAAACCTATTGCCCTGCACGTAATGATGATAGATTGAATATACATAGTCCAGCAATGCTTTCCATATGGAGGGCCAATATGGATTGTCAGCCCGTGCTTTCAAAAACACTAGTTCTAAAGTACATTGCAAAATATGCCGCAAAGGCAGAAAGAAAATCTGAGAGCTGCCTTGATATGTTGACACGCATATGTCAAAAGCAAGCACCCCAAGACAAGGCACTTGCAGCATACCGAAAATTCATGTCCGAAATTATTGCTGATCGTGATATAGGTGCACAAGAAACGTGCCATATGTTACAAAAGTTGCCCCTTGTTGTTTGTAATCGTGATTTTATGGTGCTTAATGTTGGTAGAAAAGTTTTCAACCGAATCCAAACAAACCGAAATGAAAATGCATTGGAGCTAACCTACATCCATAAATATACACAACGTCCTCTTGAAATGGATAAAGTAACACTACTTGAATCTGCACGAACATTCTCATTCTCATCAAGTCGCAAAGAGTACAAGTGGAAAGAAAGGAAACATAAGGCAATTATCAGTGTCTTCCCTCGATTTACTACTATTCCAAAGGAGGATTCAGAACATTTCGAAACATTTTGCTGGAGTGAACTACTTCTTTACAAGCACTTTCGCAACATTGAAGCAGACATTGGTATCGAGAAAGAGAAAATTGTTGCAAATTGGAAGGAGATGAATTTACGCAAATACTGTGTGTGGCATGTTGACCGTATAGTCGATGAACAAGTAAGTCAAGAAGAGGAAGAGGAGCCAGAAGATCAAAACAATATAGGCAATACAATTCAATTGAATGAATGGGAGTTCTTATCGCAATTGGGTCTTAGTACTAGCGGGAATTTTAATTCCCTCGATATGCTTGGACGACGTGACTTTGACACTTGCCACAATTGGAATGCCTGTAGAATACCTCAACCGTTACATGAAACTGCAGAGCATTTCATATGCACAAACAAGGTGGACCAACATGATAGCCCAACATCCTTTGAGTTTAGCAACCTCCCATATCCACTCTCTCCCAAACAACAACTCGCTTTGACACTTGTTATGGACCACTACAATTCTTATGACATAGAAAAACCATTGTACATGATCATACAAGGCACAGCAGGAACAGGAAAATCCTATCTTATTCATTGCATTAAACACTCCCTTTCCAATTTAGTGCCACAACATAGCCCTCTCCTTGTTGTTGCTCCTACAGGAATCGCAGCATTCAACATACATGCTTCAACTATACATTCTGCCTTGAAGATTCCAATCAAAGAAATGCATCCATTGAAGGGTCAGTCGCTTGCAATGTTCCAACATAGCATGAGACACATAAAATACCTCCTAGTTGATGAGCTAAGCTTTCTAGGCCCAAAATTATTCTTAAAAATCGATACTAGGCTACGCGAGGCTTTCCCCCACCAACAACACTTATGCTTTGGTGGAAGATCTATCATTCTTGTAGGTGACTTTGCACAACTACCTCCTGTAATGGACAAACCTATATATGTTGCCCACACAGATGCGAAAGCCCTTTGGGAACAATTCACTATTGTTATCACACTAGAAAAAATATTTCGACAACATGGAGACACACAAGCTCAAATTGACTTTCGAAGAACTCTACAAAACATCCGTAATGCAGAACCAACTGAACAAGATTGGGAGCTACTAATGCGTCGCACAAACAAAGAGTTATCACACAAAGAAAACAAGTCTTTCGACCTAGCAATGCACCTATTCCCGACCAATGACTTGGTTGGAACACACAACAAAAGAATGATACAACTATTACATCTTCCTATTGCACTTAGTATTGCAATAAAAACAACCCTACCATCAAAGATCGACAATGATGCTGACAAGCTTCCCCATGAACTCCTACTCTGTAAAGGCCAACGCATCATGCTAACTACAAACCTATGGACTCAAGCAGGCCTTGTAAATGGTTCTCTTGGACAAGTTGTAGATATTGTATACATGGAAAGCTCCAAACCACCAGATTTACCATTATATGTGGTAGTAAAATTTGATACTTACAATGGCCCTCCTTGGAGCATCCATGCCCCAAAAACTATTCCTATATCACCCATATCACTAGGTGCTCAGAGGCAATTACCACTTTGCAGTGCATGGGCGATTACAATACATAAATCCCAAGGAATGACAATCGAAAGAGCAACAATCGATATAGGAAAAAAAGAAAGACAAGGATTAACTTTTACAGCTATATCTAGAGTTAAATCAATACACGGACTTAGGATCGACCCACCATTTACCTTTGATCGATACTCAAGAATGAAGAATAATCCCTTCACAATTATCAGGAAAAAAGAAGAGCTTCGACTACGTCTTCTCTCTTTATGATGAGTACAGGTACACATACATTAACACCCCAGTCCCTCAAGAAAGCTATATTTGTTTTTCTTTTATCTTCACCTTACCATATTGATATACATAGAAACTATTATTTCTATACTTACCAAGCATTTGCAATCACCTGCAGGTGGATGTTCTAGCTTCGTATACTCCTACAAATGGTTGCTCCAAGCTGACGCATTTGCAATCACATGCAAGTGGATGTTCCAACTTTGTATACTCCTACAGCTAGTTGCTCCAAGCTGGCGAATCCTCCTAAAGTATTGGTCATTTTTAAGGCATACAAAGACTGTATCACATTCAATACAATATTGAGCCACTTCCCATCCCTCCATGAAAATACAACAAACCCCTTTGCATACAATCCATACTACCAAATTGATCCATATCAAGAACATGAACCAAAGCATATTTCAAGCAATACCACGCAAAATCAACCATCAAGAATCCAAACATCCAATAAACCATATACATATACCACCTACTGTTCCATCCACCCATGAGATGCTCACTTCTAAATATACATGTAGCTGTTCCACAAAAAAAAAAGAGTCAACATTTGGGAGACTGTAGAGTCCTTATGATCAAGCTGCTATCAATGCTACCACAGTTCATACCTTCAACCATGATTCACACATCATCCCATCCACCAAAAAAAATAAAGGGACAAATAAATTCAAAAAATTCAACAAATAATATGCAGATGGATACCATAAAATACAGCACAAAAACATCCCTACTAATCTCCATCAGTAAAAAGAAACTATGGGGAAAAAATCAAAAAGGGAAGCTCTTCCATCAAATAAAGTCCAATAGTGCACAACAAAGCTTTAGTAAAAGAAACTATGGGGAAAAAATCAAGAATGGAAGCACTTCCATCAAATAAAGTCCAATGGTGCACAAAAAAGCTTCAATAGCAACCAAAAAAGACATATGCACACATTTTGGCCCAAACAAATCACCAAATCCACCTACCATTGCTTGCCTCCCAAGTTTGGAAAAAGAAAATCCAAACCATCAACCGTTAATGTACACCATCATAAGTTGGGACATCCATGATATCCAAATCTTAGAATAACCATGCGTTGACAACAACACTTTATCATAAGGACTCTTATGGCTCCCTAATCGAGATGTCTACATCTCAATGAGATTGCAAAAAAACAACAACAGCTACATGTGGCAAAAGAGGTACACGCATCTTAGTCCATCCACAATAGATCCAACACTCCATCCACCTTATCCAAATTAAATCAATTCATCCGTGTACCACCTACCAAATCCATGTTTACCCATCACCCCCCACATTCTGAATCCTCCTAATCTTGATTGACATTCGATCTACACCTTACACCTGCTTGTGGTAAATTTCTTGATATGGATCATAATCATTCACTGCACCACCATTATACAAGTATTCTCTAGATACCCACACGCACTCCAAATAACACCCCCAACCATCCTTTCCATACCTTGCATTTCCATTGACCAATCCGTTTATTCCATGCACCCAACACTACATTCCATGTACAGTCCTACAACAACAACAGTATTGAAGCAAACATCATGCAATATATCCATCTATTCCAAAAAAAATGTAATGATTCATGTTCTCAATCTATTATTGAGATTCAAACATTGTATAATCACATTGTATATTTACCTACTACTATCTTCTAATGTCAAACATTGTTACCTTTGCTAATGATAATTTGCATGTCTCTCCCCTTCTTACTTCTCTATATTTTTCTATCGGCGTAACCCTTGCACCCCCTCGGTGCAAGTGCTAGTTACTAAATTTAAAAAAAAACACACACGCAAAAAGTAAGATTCCTTACCTAAGCCAAATCACTTCACACCTAAAAGCATTCGGTTGAAATTTTGAGGATTTATTTTAATGTTATTTGTTTCCCAAACTTAACTTTCCCCGCGTGGGTGGGACCACTTTATTTATATGAATAATATTAAAGAATGTTAGTAAATTAAGAGTAATGATTTCCAGTCGAAGGCAGCCGGTGTTCATGCTTGGAAAGGTGGAATGTTTTTACTTTGGAATGGTATAATGATAGATTAAGGATTTAAGCCTAACAGCTACACAACCGCGTACCTAAGCAACAGACATTAAGATATTGACCATCTATTCTTTATCCCAAAATAGAGGGGATTACAATTGTAAGCAGGAAAGGAGGGGATATGAACCATAGATATCTCTACTTATATAAACTCATTCTTCCACTTCGTCTGCCTTTTGTTATAGACTGAACAATAGATCTTGTATGAGGCGATGCTAACTTTTTCCTGGTGCACATTCTCAATAGTTTCGCAGACCAATCCTGATGCCCCCCGTTTCCCCCAACTCCACAGAAAGAAATCAAGGAAAATATATTTTTTTGCCAGCCCTCCCAAAAAAATGGCCGAGAGTCCGTGCCAGAATAAGGAGAAAATGGATGATTAAAAATCCTCCATCTCTCTCCAAGATAGTAATTAATTGCCCACCAGGAAAGCTATTCCTTTTCAAGAACCAAAAATCCACCAACATGGCAAGATTCTAGTTAGAAAAATAGTATGGAGTCGTGCATGTGCACGTTTTCTGACTTTTTCCTATTTTCACTTGTTTTTACATAAGTTCAGAATCTTATCTTCCAGATTTAATTAAAAATCACATTATTTTCCATATTCAATAATTATCCTCTCAAAATCATTATATTATTGGTTATTAAAATATAATGTAAACAACACCTTTTTATCAAAACCATTTAATCTAATTACTTAATAATAAAACATTTATCTTTAACGAAATAATTTAAATTTAATTATTTATTAACAGTCTATATCCTTTATATTTTGTAAAGCAAATTTATTTACTTGTTTATTTTAATTTTTCCACATTTACTTAGATTACCCTGTAAACCAATTTTAATTTAATTAATGGATTAAACCAGACCATTAGAATATTACGTATAATTCAATAACACAAAACAACGATAACACAAATAAACACTTACACATGTATCCAGACGGACCACAACGGAGGGGCACTACATCTTTTCCTTATTTCTTGCATTATTTGTTGATAGGATCAATCTTGAAATAAGGAAACTTTATCATATTCCACAATTATGTATGCTTCATACTCATGTGTATACTTGATGACCTTGGGATGGTGGACGGGTCCACGGTGTAGTATGGGATGCACTGAATCCCCTTCCCAATTGTCTGACAATATACTTCATTCAAGTGTATTTGTATATGATTGTATACCTATGACTTGTGATTGTATTTGTATTTGAGTGTATACTCTATGATTGTATTTGTATTTGAGTGTATACTCTATGACTTGTGATTGTATTTGAGTGTATACTCTACGACCTTGTATTTATATTTGAGTGCATACTATATGAATTTGTATTTGTATACTTTGTGACCTTGAATTCAAGTGTATAGTTCATGACGATGTATTCGAGTGTATACCCTATGAAATTGTATTTGTTGTGACTTGTATTCAAGTGTATACTTTATGACTTACATGTATTCATATGTATGCTTTGTGACTTCATGCACTCGTGCATACACTTCATGTTTTATTCACATATATGATTCATGCTTCTTGTGTATACTCTATGTATTACATGTATTCGTGCCTCATATTTATACTTAATGTATCACAAGCATCTATATGTTACTTCATGTATCTTCAATAAGATGTGCTCTTATAATTACTTTTGAGAATGTGAGGAATGTCCTTTGTCAAGTTGCTTAAACTAAATGGGTGTTGCTTGATCTCCTTGCCTATGTGCTTGAATTGGTTGCTTGCTTACTTGAGCTACTTGTTTTCCTAGCTGAGCTACTTTCCTATGTGTTTGAGCTACTCACTTGTGTGCTTGAGTTGGTTGGTTGCTTGAGCTGTTTGGTTAAACTACATGTTTGTCCACTTTAATTTCTAATTCATGTGGTTTTAAGCTATGAAGTGTATATTATGACTTGTGTATATATGTATCCATGCAACTTATGTGTATTTATATGTATACTTCATCTATTATGTGTATTTGTGTGTATCCTATGTGCACTTTATGTACTCAGGCATATTCAAGTGTGACTTATGTATTCAAGTGCATTCATGTGTATAATGTATGACTTATGTATTCAAGTGTACCCAAGTGTACACTATGACTTATGTGTATTCAAGTTCCTTCAAGTGAATACCTTGTGGCTTACATGATGATTTGTGTGTGATCGTGTGTATACTTTGTGGCTGGAATTTATGTGTATATCGTCTCTCTTACTTGTATTCATGTGTATATCTTGCAACTTGCATGCATTCACACTATGTGACCTATGTGTATTTATGGATATACTTTGTAATCCACACATATCCTAAAATATATGTATATTTATGCTTCATTAAGTATTTCCTTGTGTTAGCTTATTTTTGGATGTTTCTTCAAACAAGATTACTCCATGGTGTCTTATGCTTAAAAGATTAGTTAAATTTTGTTTGTCAAACTGCTTCTTGAGTTGAGGAGCTGTAACTATCAAAGTGAAAAGATGTTCGGAATTATGATTGCTTAAAGACAAGCAATCTTGGGTGGGGAGGACTGTCATGTCCCCCAAAATTGTAGCACCCAAATATGAAATACTAATAAATAAATTATATATATATATATATATAACAATACTAGCATTCAAGTACTATTATAATTATCATCAGGTAATATTATAATAAAATATAAGTATCTAAGTACATATGAGTAATTGCAAATGTAATTGTGATTTAAAAATAATTATGATTATCATAGATAATATCATAATTATAAATATGATATTAATGATAACTTAATTATTTTGATTATCATAAACGCACATTATAGTTACAAGATAAATATTATAAAATAATCCATAAATATAAAATATATTATTCCCAAAATGTAATATACCAATTATAAATGAAATAAAACAAAATACAAAATATAATATACAAATCATAAGAAAGCATACAATATACAAAATAAAATATAATACACAAAATATACAAAATAGAGATAAATGGTGTGGAGCACTCAAACATCATACCAATTCAAAAAAGGACAAAACCTTTGTTCATAGATACGTGTCTTTATTCTGGCATAATGTCTGTCAGTTCACCAAGGCCACCGAGTCTTGCTTAAAGATTAGGATGATAACAATTATCACATGTTACTCGTCCTAACATCTCTATTGTTACCAATGGTTGGGGGTATCGAGCCTCCTCTAAATCTTTATTGAGGCATATAATATATATCGCATATGATCAATACAAGCATACAGTCGCTCTTATATTGTCAACCACAAGAAATATTAGGAGAGGAGTTCTTATTAATCCCACTTAGTCGATTAAGATAATTACACCAAATAACAACAAAATAAGTATAAATCAATTACTACTACCAAGGGCGGTGGTCTACTTCTTAAATCATGTTGACTCATATATGGATTGATTCATTATATTTTACTAACAACAGGCTGACTTACATTAATAACCGATTTAATATTTCATAGAGATATGACCCTCCATAAGGGTGCGATCATTTGAGAAGGGAAGGACATGTCACTTGAGCAATTCAAGATATAAAAGATTAGAAGTTAGTAGCAAGAAAGGAGGGGAGGAAGACTTAACTAATATACACTTCTATTTGCAAACTTGGGTGCTCTTAGAGAGTCACTCGATCATCTCCAAAGGTTGTATAGTTAGTGCAATGCATCAAATACATAGCCAAGAAGTATCAAACTTGCAGGAGAAACAGATGGATATCAGAAATAACAACCAAGAATAGGTATTCAATTACTCATTTTGTATATGCATGAATCTGAATAGAACAATCAAACATAGAAAGTACATTTAATGTATGTTTTCCATCGATAAAGCACTCATCAACACAAATTGTATATCAGATTTTATATTAGTTAATTGTTGGTTCCAATCAGCATATCACCAACTGTTACCAATAATTACTAGTCTAATAATCAAGTAGATGATAGCCTTGAAGTTTTCTTGTAGTTTACCATTAGAATTCTAGTTCTAAGCCTATTTGGCTATCTTAATTTAGAATGTTAAAAGAAAAGATAAGGGAAACCTAAATAGGGACATTACAAATGATAATCTATTGTACCTTTCCTCTTAGAGAGGAAAGGACAATTGACCATACATTTGTAGTAACCCATCTTCCATCTTAAGTAGTCTGTTGTATATCTCCTACTATAGATAGGAAAATACCCTCCCTCAAACGTTGTTCAGAGACCAACATCCATCTTTTGCAGCCTATTTCAAATATGTTTTTCTTCAATTCTTTAGTCTCATCATTGTATTCTTTTACCTTGTTTTCCAATTCACTCTTATTTCATTAAAGTGCATAATTCTTCATGTTTCTTAATCAAAATTATTGTTTCAATTTGTATTCCAAATTAGTTTTTCATGTCTTAGCTTAGTGCATAGTTCTTCATTTCCATGGTTGAATACTCATTAAGCTCATTTAATAGCCCTTCTTATCTTCAATAGTCTTTGCATTCGATTTATTGGTAGTGCATTCCATATTTTATTCTTCCATAATTCTCTTATCCTTCTTCCATGATAATTATATTTTCCTTCTTTTAGTCTTCTTAGAACATTTTGTCTTTCATTACAGTTTTCTTATTCAAATTTGACAACTTTTCTTCAAATCTTTCTTTTTCAACAAATATATTTTTGAAGACTATTTTGTTCCATTCATGCAATTTCCTTTTGATGTACTTTAGTTTATTTTTGAAAATGAAGCTTTTTTTCGCTACACATTTTGGTGCTTAGTTCCATGAACATTCAATTAGGTCTACTAGTTCATCCTTTCTAAACCACGTCTTTTCCACTTTGAAGTAGCTTCTTTGATAGTTTTTTTTATATATAATTTTTATTTTTGATTTGAAGATGATCTAATCCAACTAGAGGAAGAATAGTTGCTTCCATCTTGTAGTTTGTTTCCAACCAGTTATGTGAAAATACAAATCTGTCCATTTTCTCTCTTATACAACACATTCCATCCCTCCTATTTGACCATGTATATAATCCTTTCTATGTTTGATCATCTATTAGGTCATTGTTGGTTAAGAATCATCCAAATTCATTCATTTACGATGAGACTTTTCCATTTCCTCCAAATTTCTCCTCTTTCTTAAGTACAACATTAAAATCACAACCCAGTATTATCAGACAACTTCCTACCTTGGATAATTTCTAGCTTAAAGTGTATCCCATAGTTTTTCCTTTTCTTGATTTCTTGTTGGGCCATGTATATTAAAGAGGATGAATTTGAGGTTGCACTTTAGGCTTGAGGCTTCACACATCATCCAATTTGCTTCTTTATCAATGATATTCATTGTTACATTGTTACTTCACCATATAATTTCCATTCCACTTGTTGTACCAAATGCTTTTGAGAATGATTCCTCCAATCCTCTAAGAAAGAAGATTTATCTATCCACTTCTTCTATTTTATTTTCTTGCTATAGTATTATATCAGCATCTACTCTTTCTATCTAGCACTTAATTAAGTGCCTTTTATTAGGGAATTTAAGCCCGTAACATTCCATGTTGTTATATTCATGGATCTTTGTTGAGGGAGTGCTCTCCTCCCTTTGTTCCTCGTAAGAAATTTTTGATGCTTTTGATGCCCTTCTCCTGAGAAAATTAGTCTTTCCTTTTCTTATTTGATTTTTGACCTTTCTTTTTCTTGTCTTTTTCAACTTGTTCTAGTAGTTTGGTTGTTTCCTGAGAAATGTTTCTTGTATCTATTATGTCTAACTCATCATACTCTTATTCATTGTCATTTTTAGAGATACATTATTGGTTATCTTCTTGATTCTACTTGAGGTTAGGTACAAAGTTTTCTTCCTTCCTTTCTTCATTCTCTTGCTTAGGGTCCCTCTGCCTTTTGCTCATTGCTTTAGGATCTTTCAAAGTGATTGTCATTTTCTCCTATTTTTTTAGGGCTTTCTATTTCAACAATGCCCTTCTCACTTTTATTGGTGTCCTTTATCCGCCATTCCTTCTTTTTCTTAGTGCATTGTTGTAATGGCCTACCCTATTTTGAACTTTCATCACCTAGTTTTACACCAAATTTTTAACAAATTTACCAATTAATAATTTTAGGCCTTGTCCCACAATTTGAGTCCAATTGACCAATTTAGAAGATAATTATCAAACAAAACTATACCAAAAAGATAATACTTAATGCATTTTGTTCATTTCTAGAATTCTCATAAATTCATATGCACAAAGTATAAAGAATACTGGAACAAAATTTACTTTCAATTCAACTGTAGTATTTACTACCAACAAATACACCAAGTTCACCATAAACAAAATATTAAGAGAAAACAAAGATTTATATTCTTACCTTATATATTTGTTGCTTGCAACTTAAAAGAATTGAGTTCCATATTCAGGTCTTCCAAGATGAATTACAAGGCAACCTTAATGCCTAGCATTGATAGGCACTAAAATTAAGTCTATATCATTTGCAAGCTTATTATCCTATGACATATTTAGAACTTTCTACCTTTCCATGGTGCTCTCCAGATCATATGCTATCTTGGCTTAAAATACTAACTTTCCTCTCAAGAGTCTCGCAAGTCTTAGGAGTCTTATGACTTCATCGCCTAGCAAATAAACCATAAGGAAAAACAACGATAGATAAAGAAAGATAAGGCAGCCTACCAAAATTGTAGTGGCCTTTGGAATTATTAGGACATGCTATTAGAAGATGTTATTTCTTACTTGTCTTCATTGATACTTCCTGGATGACAATGAGGACCAACATTAACTCTCTTACTCTCATGATGGTATTAAACATCTTTTGCATCAGTCTCCAAGTGAAAATTAATGACACCCTTCAAGACTATTCACAACTCTTTTAATACCCCATAGTAAATTCCCTTGTATGGTGCCTTAAAACCTTGAAGAAAAGTATGCAAAAATCCTATCGAAGAGAAAAAAAAAAAAATGTACCGATATACACCAAAAAGAGTCGATACTATTACTTTTCCTTCCTTAGAATCTCCAAACTTTACACAACACTGTAACTCACCAATATTATCAAATACTGAGTATTCATATTATCAAAATTTATCATCTATCCTAATATGCCACAAATTCCTTATGACTGACATCTCTCTGGAACCAAAGGGGCCAAAGTCTAATTTGTATCTTCAAGAAGTGTTATGGCTCCTTGGTAATAAAATATGTTGATTCAATTATACCACAATTTCTTTAGCTTCAACATCCTCGACCAAAATCATTAGATAACACATAGTCTTTATTATAATTTCCTTTAATCAAATAATATCCCCTTTATAACAATGGTTGAAGGATGGGTTGAAGGCGACGTTTAAACTTCCTGTCAATTACATGCCACAACTCTGTAGACTCCTTATGTTTCTTTAATCACCATGTGATTTGTTTACACTATCTGATTGAAGTAATTAACTATGATAATACCTTGCATAGAGTAGAAACTCCCAAGAAATGTCAAATACTTTGACCTCCATGAATCTGCTAATTAATATGGATCCCAAGTTGTAAATGGATATAATATTTCCCTCATACGGTGTAGATTAGACAACCTCTATTTAATTTCCCAATGAATTCATTCTTCATAATACTGGTTGTTGTGCATTCCTAGAAGATTATATATTCATAAAATAAGCCTATAGTCTCCCATATTGGAAATACATGATTCCAAAAGAAAAGTTGTTATCAATCTGAAAGAACTAATTAAAGCACTTGCATAATCCCTAACTCAGAATCAACAATCACTTAGGGACTATCTCTCAACTTTGAAGATGATATTCCTTCTGAAGGATTTCATCTTCACAAAGTTCTAGAAATTCTCCAATAATACAATCTTCCTCCAAGACCATAACACCCAACATCCCTGAAATAGTGCTCCAGAAATATTTTTATTCTTTCCACTTCGCAACTCCACCTGTCTTCTTGATTTCTCTTTTTTCCCATTTTCACTTTAATGCTTTTTGAATTCACCCTCAAAAGTAACTTATTTAATTTATTTAACTTTTTCCAAACTTAAGTTACTTTTGTACTATTAAAATAATTAAATTAAGTTGTCCTTTTCTAAATTAACCTTCCTCGACAACTTAAAAATTAATTATTTTATTACAACGCTGACTTACAAAAATTGGGGGCATTACAGTTGTTTGAATTGTTCTGTCATATGATTTCTTGACCCACATTTCAAATAATAATTTTTTTTCTCCTCCACTTCAACTACCTCCCTCCAAATCCCTATTTTAGACTTTAGTTTTATTTCTTTAGGAGTTTTTTTATCGTTGCTATTTGCATCCTTATATACATATATGAGTTACTCTCTAGCAAAGGGATGCCAATTTTTATTAGTGTGCCCAAAGATCTTCTAATTTTTTCAAAACATTCCTCTAACCAGTATTCTAACAAAATGTTGTATATAAATTAGGGTTGTCTAACCCAAACAAGTCGGGGACATTACAGTCCTCCCATCCTAGAGATTGCTTGTCCTCAAGCAGTCCATACCCGCATACCAAAACTAAATGCCAGGATCGCATATCAACCTCAAAATAATTGTTTTTCCACTTCATTGTGCAACTCTAATATAAACATATCTCTTCCAAACTCCATCATCAATCTTATCAAACTTGGTTTAAGAGAGTGTGAATGCTTCTTGGCCCACCTCCATGTAATTGAAGTGCATAATCATGAGGATTTCTAAAATTTGTGTTGTTGTTCAACTCAAATTATATATTTTAAATTATCCTTAAAAAATAAAATAAAAATATAGTTCTTTTCCTCATTCAAATTTTCTACTCAAACTAATATTTTCCTTAATAAACACACAATATGTAGCCAAAAAATTGACAAACTTGATTAGTCATTCTTTTACTCTAGGGATATAAAACTAAATAAATAAAACATCAATTATTCTACTCTAAAACTAACAATCTATTCTAATTGAAATGCCTAAAATAAATAATCTTCATACTGAGGAATCAATGATCTTAGACACTAGAGACTAATGGTGTTGTGGCAATAATGTTATGATAGACCTAGCTTTCTCTTCTCTTTCTATATTCTTTAATAGAAGTGTTTATGTTAGGTATAAAATAAAATAAAATAAATATAGAGATCACTGAAGACAAAATAAAATACTATATGAAATTTTAAGTTATTAATAACTAAACAAAAAATAGAGAGGTTATATAGTAATGGTAAATGAAAATTGTTGACAACTTTAACAAAGATAAGATTTATCTCATGCAACAACCAAGGTAATGAAGTAACAAAATTTCATCTATTAATGATCTCAAAGCTATAAATGGTTTTGGAGCAATATTCTATACAAGAACATTACTAAAATGAAAGACATGGTGTATATCATAAACATTCATGAATGTTTTGAAACATTGAGAAATAGTTCAAAATCCACACCATGTAACATTTCAAAATTGTTTGCAAAAAGGATTTGAAAATACCTCATCAAAATAATATTCCAGTTCAAAATGTAGCTGATTATTTTGGATCAAATAGATCCAACCAAACCATTTTAAAGAAGATCTATAATTATTTTTCTTTTCCTCATTCCAAAGAATGCCCTAGAAAGCACAAGGATGGGTTTTAACCAATTTTCTATATAGTATCATTACTAAAATGATAGATAGGTTATGTATGGTGACTATTGATGAATCATCAGAATTAGATTCATATAACTTAAGACATAGTCCAAAATCCCTTTTCTATATTTTTTTAGTATTGTTGGAAAATGGATTAAGAAACCTCACCAAGGTAATATTGTCTCAAAATACATAAGATTCTTGACAATAACAGATAACTGGTAAATTTCAATGTTGAACTCCATTTGAACACCCAACTAACACATGTATTATAAATTATGTTTATGGGTAAAGACAATCCCTGGTCTTTATGTGGCTCTAAGAAATTAGCTAGATGACAAGGAATTTGTTTTGACATTCTAGTATTTCTTTTTTATTTTGATTAACAACTGTGGAGGTACAAAATAAACTTGATTCTATAGCGAAGGCAAGAAATGTGTTGAGGCAAAAACATGAGGACTTGTGCACTAGCTACAACAATGACAAAAAAATAATTAGAAAATATAGAATGGTGATGCTATGTGGTGTGTGCACCAATCTGTGACAAAACAAAGTTGTCACATTGTAAAATATCACGAAATAGGCCTTTATGCACACGCCAAATGCGGAGAGCACCAAATTTGGTGCTCACCAAACATGCTTGGTATTACCAAACCTATTTGGCGCTCACGAAATATAAAAGTAGGTTTAAAAAAAACATTAAATTACCTCATTTTCTATTGAGGTTGTGACTTGGTTTTGCATTTTTCACTTCTAGAACTCGGACTCGCCAATTTTTTTCATTTTTTGCACTCCCAACTCATGATTCTTCATGACGATGGCACTAAGATGTCACAAAGGTGGAAGAGGTATGTATTTATTTATTTTTAGTTTCAAATTTGATTTAAATTTTTTTTAAAAAAAGGTTTTTTGGTTAAAATTTCTTTTAATTTCTAGGAAATCAATTTCCACCTCCAAATGTTGATAATTCACAATCACCTCCTCACAAAAATGCTCCCAAACAAGAAGAACATCAAATCCCTCCCTCAATTCCTCAACATCCTATAGGAACTCAAGAAAATATTTTAAATCAAATTGAAAACAAAAAAAGAGAGCTTGAACAATTGATTGCAAGATTAAATGAACATGCTACAACCCACCCTTATAGGAGAGGCATTTCTAAATCGCTAAAGTTGATTGTATCTCATGTAGGAGCCATGAGTGAACAAAATATTTTTTGGTCAAATAAGAGGGAGGAATTAAAACGATTTTATGTAAGTGGACTTTCCTATGCACAAGTGAAGAAAGAAAAAAATAGCAAAGTCGTCTTGTGTGCCCTATTTTATAAATCCAAGAACCAATGCACCTTTATCACATGCATGCAAGACGTTCCCCATCCATTGGTGCCACCATGAATTAATTAAAAATAAGTTGTGGGAGCAGTGATGGATGGTTTTTGACCAACCTCCATGCAATAACTACAAGGTACCACCATATTTTTTGAGGAAACTCTATTGTGAGTTTTTCCTCAATAAGGTGGCAAATTATGTTGACTATTTATACTTTTAGGGTAGAGGTGGGGGCTCCACACATGATAGACCCGGTGCACAATGTAATTCATAGTTGGAACTGAGACCCTTGGCCAAACCCATGGAGGAGCATGTCATTGTCCTTCCATTATGAAGGACAACATCAAGGTGGACATGCTGGACTCGATTAGCTTGCTCACTTAGAGCATTGTATAGTGTGTGAGGCCCCTAGTAGAGCCTGATGTGGGCAAGACTTCTAGGTCTAGAGTTCTAGTCGACTGTTGTCACTCTTACAGTGTTGTTTGCACGTATGATGGTGAGAGTGCTCCAGATGTAGCTACATAGCATACATTAGCTACAAATCAGATGGTTATGATAGATTCCTTATTTAATGAAACATTTGACATTGATACTTAGATAAAATTTAGCAAGTTTATTTATTTATTTTTATTAAATTCTATTTTGAAATGTAAGAATAACTAAATTAGTAGAATGAATACAATGAAAATTCAGGGTTAGAATGTTGATGATACGTGCACCATTCTTGTAGATCCCTACATGTTTACATTGTTGAGTCCACAAGCATGCAACTAGTATTAAAGAAATAAGTATTGCATGTGAATAGTTGAATGTTATATGAATGATTGTATCATAACACGCTTTGGATGTCAAATAGTTTGTTCATGGACCTTCGACCTCAACACCTCACTATTATCATCTTCAAAAAACTTTCACTCAGGTAACCTTTATTCATTAATGGTGTTGTAAAACAATATTAGCTACTTTTGGTAATTTTGTGTGTACAAATCTAAAATAATGCTTGAAACTACATGAACTTAGATAACTAGGATCTTTAAAGTGATGGGTGTTGGAAAATTCATTAGTCTTTTAAATAATGCATCATATATTTTGGCTTTGAACTTATCATTTTCTCTTTCCTTTCAATCTCAGACCCTTTCATATATTAATTTTTCTATCTTATAGCTTTGTCTTTCATGACAATGTCTTCTTTATGATTGAAAACTATCATTTTGTGATGAAAAGGCACAAAGGACTGTCATTTTAAAGTTTGAAACTACCCTTTGTCATGACTATCTTGAGTTGATGTGAAGTTAAGGATGCTTCAATGAATGCCCTATATCATTTGACTATCCTTAAATATAACCTTGTATTATCATCTATGATGAAGTGACTACCTTCTTGCCTTAAATGATTTGTTACCCTTGAAGTCTACCCTTTGTAATGAATAACCTTTCTTGTAAGCCTTTCATCTCAAATCTCCCTTCCATATCTTCCCTTACTTATCATGGTTTCACTATTCTATACATTGTTATCTTCAACCACTTACATGCATTTGGTGTTTAAAAGAAATCCATGGACTACCGTTAAATCCTTGGAGACCATTGTACTATCAAACTATCCTTTGAATCTTCTTTCTTCCTTGATAGTCCTATCACTATCATCAATGAAGCGGCTGTACCATTTGAAGCTCTCTTGAGGTCTTGTACACAATCAAAAACCTCCAAGCCATCTCTATATTTATTCTTATGAAAGTCTTATAACTTTTGACATATGACTCCCCCTATCATTTGTATTGATTGTCATTTGTTGTAGACTATCATATGCCATTTTTCACTATAACCCTAGCCTCTTTGGTTATTATCCTCCCTTGAAGCTTTGACTCTACAATAATACAATGAAAAAATTTCTCCTCATACTATACTTTCCTATTGGAATGATGAAAGTATGACTATCCTCAATTAGTAGTGGTTTTCCTCTATTTCACTAACATGTGACAAACTACCGCTTGATTGTCTATAATGCCCTAATCATTGATATTCTATTATCCCAAGTCACCCTTAGGTTGATTGTCCTCATAAGGTATTTGTTACTTTAAATTTTTAATTTTCCTAATCAAATGTCTTTCATAAGGATCCATAGTACAGTCATAAATACTCCCCTTAGGTCACAATATAGTCATAGTTATTAGTATGAAATGACTATTCTTACATGTATGAATGATGTCCTTTATCCATACTTTCCTCTTTAAAACTTCAGTTTTCGTTAAATGGACAAACCATATTCATAAGACTCATAGAGAACTATGAATAGTCACAAGAATTCATTGAGGAAAAACCATTACACTTAACGAAGACAAACCACATGGCATTTAGCTTCATTGCAAAGCATAGTCATAGTCATTGAGACTTCATCTAGAACGCTTTAAAATACATAAATCACATTCCTTAACCATTATCTTAAGCTCTTCATCCAAGGTCATAGTATAGTCATTAAGACTACTAACAATACAAAAGAATTCAACACATTCATGAGGACTATGAACAAGATCAATGTCCTTGAAGAATTATTGCAATCATTTAAAATCACAGTCATAAATTTTATGTTAAGGAAAAATTAAGAATCCCAAATCATTATTATTTATATATTTATCACAATAATTAATGACTATCCTTGTTTTCCTTCTCATAGCACTGTCATTATCCTTGCATTTACCTTCTTAGACTACCCCTTTTATCTTCATGATCTATCTCTTTCATAGGGGTCATTGTATAGTCGTTAAGAATTCCTTCAAGGTCACCATGCAATTATGAATTATTGTCAAGGAGGTCATTGTCTGATGAAGGGTACTCCCCTTACAATCTAAAACTCACAAGAACAATAGATATGGCACAAACACAATGGAAGAAGGAAAGCAAATATTTTCTATTATCACTTAAATGAAAATGAAATTACAACATTACATTTTCCATCACATGGGCTTTCTAATTACATAAATCTGCAAATCTGCAAATCGGAACCACCATCTACTCTGCTCTCTCTTCCCCCCTATAGTCCCCCTTTACATCCTTTATTTGGAAGGTGTAACCACCCTAGAATCTTCTGGAAAGTGTAACCTCCTAGGAATCTTCTAGAAAGTGTAACCTCCCAGGAATCTTCTGGAAAGTGTAACTTCCTTAGGAAGATATTTTGAAATTTTATTAATTTTGGTATTATAACTTTGTGGGGTCATAAATTTTGATCTGATCATCGGATTTTCAATTATAATACCTTTTCAGAAAGGTCTCGAGAAAATCTTGTGAAAGGCCAACTACTTTTGTTTTCCACCAATTTTCAGGCCCATCTAGAGCCTATAAGTGCCTCAAAATTGACCCTGAAGATTTTACTAGGACTTTCAAAAATTAAAATTTTAATATCTCTCAAATGAAAAATGGTATTGAAGTGATTTCTTCGCCACTGGATTCTATTTACCATTTTGGAGGTCTGTGTAAGATTTTGTGTCCAACTGTGCATAAATGCAAACTTACTAAAATAGTAACTCTACCAAATTTAGCCCTTATTGAAAAGAAACAACATATTTTTTGGGTGATGCAAGATTTCTCTTACACCTTGGATGCTCCTACATCATTGTCTTGAAGACTTGACTATCTTTTGTGAAGAGATTGTCCTCCATTGTTAGCTTGATGAATGCTTTTTCTTCATGAATGCTCAAGAATATAACCCTTCACTCCTTTAGTCACAATGGTTTTCACTATTCTTTTTGTATAGTGACTGATACTAATTCATGAGCATGGTTTAAGTTTTTCCTTCATTCTTCAAAAACTTTCCATTATTAAAAGTGACTACCCATTGCATTATTGGTATGATTGTCATTAAAATTTTGATATGGCTATCCCTTTCTACATGAAATTGCATCCTGTTTTCCAATGTAGGTGTTTCACCCTACATTATGAAACTCTTAACATATATATTTTTCAATGTTTCATTTTTTCCATATTGAGAATAAAATTCCTTATCTACTACAAGTTTGTATAAAGTAGGTGAAATATATTTGTCATCATGAGGTATATTAATAAGCCTTCTTGTAACATTCAATGAATATCAACAAGTTCTCCATTCTTTATGGATACCATGGAAATATATGGTTATATACCTTCAAAAAGACCTTGATAATTACCTTATAAGCATCCAAAAATAGACATAAAGACAATCCATAAAAAATTTCTTGGCATGGCATTCGTCATGGCATTCCATCACCATGAACCACATTTCTTTGAGGAATTTTTTCAAACAGTTCACTGCGTTGTCTATGCTTTTAATCAAATAAAGAAACTAATAAAAGTGATAAAAAAATTCATATTTTTTGTTTCATTTTCAGATGTTGACATCAGATAGCCCTAGCAATGTTCATGACACGGAGGACCATGGAGTTGTTGTAGCAATAGCCAGTTCTCATCCTTTGGAAGAGTTATGTGACAAATTAGTAAATTTGACATTATATTTTCTCTTCTATGGTCTATTATTGAAAATTTCCATGATACTTGTATGTAGTTTAACTACTATCTTGATGCTTTCTACAGGTGCTTGTCACTCCAAATTGTCAATGTCCTACTATTGTGGATGAGCGTGGTGATTGTTTGTTTGTGGTAAGTGATTATTTTGTTATATATCATTCCAACATTCAATTTCTATATATTAACATCTATACTTCTTATTCTATTAGTTGAAGCTCCATATGAGTGAAGAGACGAGGACTAGTGAGCACATTCAAAAGACAAAATAACCAACAAAAACTCCATCCAGCTGACTGTTAAAGGTAGTATGTGATCTATCTCCTTCCCCTAGTGGGAAATGACTATGTATTAGGGTCATTTGTTGTGTGCCTATGTGGCATTTTTGAACATATGTTTTGTACTATCTATATATGTTACATTTATGTCCATATGGCTCTTTTGTAGTAAGCTTGTATGACTTTATTAGATATATTGTATACTTTTATTGTCATATATTGATGTATAGCCTTACGACTTTTCGATTAATGCAAATCTTATTCAAAATACAAAATAACCAATAGAAACTCCATCTAGTTGACTGTTAAAGGTAGTATGTGATCTATTTCCTCCCCCTAGCGGGAAATGACTATGTATTAGGGTCATTTGTTGTATGCCTATGTGACATTTTTGAACAAATGTTTTGTACTATCAATATATGTTACATTTTATGTCCATATGGCTATTTTGTAGTAAGATTGTATGACTTTATTGGATATATTGTATACTTTTATCATCATATATCGATGTATAGCCTTACAACTTTTTTATTAATGCAAATCTTATTTTACCACTACTATCAAATTATATAGTTTTATCTTGAACTTTATCAGCATGAGGATTAAGTAAATCCTATAGTTGATAGCTATTCTTGAATGATGTTATCATACGTATTGTGTAAATTGTTTTCTTGAGTGTTGTGGGCATGGGTATTGTTTACATCTTGTTCTTGATTGTTATTGTTGAATATTCATTGATTATTCATCTGATGCTTAAATAATTACTGATGGTTTTTATTACATTCAATTTTTAACATGTGCCTATAACTTTCTAACATTCATGACAAATGTTACTGAGTAGGCATTTAATTATCTAAACACTCTTGTAGTTAAGGCTAATAAACTTGTTAGCATCTTTAATAAATTATTCAACTTTCTTCTTAAGCAGGCCAATAATGCATTTCTATATGAGTGTTCCTTTCATGTGTATACTGGTGACTTACATGTATTCGTACCTTGTGACCAACATGTATGCATGTGAATACTTTTTGACTTATGTGTATTCGTATGCATACTTCATTACTTGCGACTTATGACTTACATGTATTCAAGTGTATACTTTACAACTTATGTGTATTCTTTGTGACTTACGTGTATTCCAATGTATACTTTGTGACTTATGTGTTTTCATGCATATACTTTGTATTCATGCGTATACTTCATGAATTACATGTATTTAAGTACATGCTTCACTTATTCACGTGTATGATTCCTGCTTCGTGTCCCATGTGTATTTATGTATATACTTCATGTATTACGTGAATCCACATGTATGCTTCATGCTTCCTGTGTATACTTCATGTATTCACATGTATGTTTCACACTTCTTATATATACTTCATGTATTATGTGTATTCACGTTTATGCTTCATGCTTCCTATGTATACTTCATGTGTTCACGTGTATGCTTCATGCTTCCTATGTATACTTCATGTATTACATGTATTCATGTGTATGCTTCATTCTTCCTATGTATACTTCATGTGTTCACGTGTATGCTTCATGCATTCTATGTATACTTCATGTATTCACATGTATGCTTTATGCTTCTTGTGTATACTTCACGTATTATGTGTATTCACATGTATGCTTCATGCTTCCTATGTATATTTCATGTGTTCATGTGTATGCTTTGAGGCATTTTCCCAAAAGGTTCAATACCTTATCTATGCTACCACATTTTCCATACATGTCCACCAAAGCATTTTATAACCAAATGCAATTGGTAGTGGCTCCTATTTATTAGTTATGCAATGTGAAGTAATGCTTTAAGTTTGAAATATGTGCAATGCAATGCAATTAGTGATATGAATATAACTACCAATTTTTTTTTTACGATCAAATGCAATTGGTAGTTGCTCCTACTTATTAGTTATGCACTTTTAGGTAATGCTTTGAGTTTTAAAGATGTGCAATGCAATATAATAAGTGATATGAATACAAACTACAAAAACCTATTTTTTACAACCAAATGCAATTGGCAGCTGCTCCTACTTATTAGTTATGAAATGTGAAGTAATACTTTGACTTTGATAGATGTGCAATACAATGTAATCAAAAATTTGAATATAAACTACAAAAAATTATAGCTTGTTCGAAAGAACCTGTTTTAGGCTTTTAGCTATACAAGCAAGATAAAATTCTTTGGTAGACATGTATGAAAAATGTGGTAGCATAGAGAAGGCACTGAACCATTTGGAAAAATGCCTCAAAGAAATCTGGTCTCATGGTGATGGAATTCTATGACAATCCATAGATATTTTCATGGCATTCGATCACCATGAGACCACATTTCTTTGAGGCATTTTTTCAAATAGTTCATTACCTTGTCTATGCTACCACATTTTTCATATATTTCTACCAAAGCATTTTATAACCAAATGCAATTGCCAACTGCTCCTAATTATTAGTTATGTAATGTGAAATAATGCTTTGAGTTTGAAAGATGTGCAATGCAATGTAATCAACTTGATATGAATATCAACTACCAAAATATATTTTTTACAACCAAATGTAATTGGAAATTTCTCCTACTTATTAGTTATTCAATGTGAAGTAATACTTTGAGTTTGAAATATGTGCAATGCAATGTAATCATTGATATGAATATAAACTACAAAAATCTACATTTTACAACCAAATGCAATTGGTAGTTGTTGCTACTTATTACTTATGCAATGTGAAGTAACGCTTTGAGTTTGAAAGATGTGCAATGCAATGTAATCAACGATATGAACATAAACTATAAAAACTAAAGCTTGTTCAAAAGAACCTGTTTTAGGATTTTAGCCATAGCAACAAGATAAATTGCTTTGATAGACATGTATGAAAAATGTGGTAGCATAGACAAGGCAATGAACTGTTTAAAAAATGCCTCAAATTAATGTGGTCTCATGGTGATAGAATGGCTATGGCTTGTCATGGCATTCCATCACCATGAGACCACATTTATTTGAGGCATTTTTTAAAATAGTTCATTGCCTTGTCTATGCTACCACATTTTTCATACATGTCTACCAAATAATTTTACAACCAAATGAAATTGGCAGCTACTCCTAGTTATTATTTATGCAATGTGAAGTAATGCTTTGAGTTTGAAATATGTCTAGTGCAATGTAATCAGTGATATTAGTATAAACTACAAAAATCTATTTTTTACAACCAAATGCAATTGTCAGCTACTCCTAGTTATTAGTTATGCAATGTGAAGTAATGCTTTTAGTTTGAAAGATTCCCAATGCAATGTAATCAACGTTATGAATATAAACTACAAAAAAAAAAAAAATACAACCAAATGCAATTAGTAGCTGCTCCTAGTTATTACTTATGCCATGTGAATTAATGCTTTGAGTTTGAAAGATGTGCAATGCAATGTAATCAATGATATGAATATAAACTACAAAAATCTATTTTTTTACAAGAAAATGCAATTAACAACTGGTCCTAGTTATTATTTATGCAATGTGAAGTAATTCTTTGAGTTTGAAATATGTGTAGTGAAATGTAATCAGTAATATGAATATAAACAAAAAAACTATTTTTTAGAATTAGAAACATGGTCTCATAGACAAGGAAAGACAGATAGAAAGGAGCGCAACAAAAAAGGAAATTAAAGGGTTTTCCTTCTTTCAATCATAGGGTTTCCCTTCTTGCTAAAGAACCACATCGAATAAGATGTACATGAATTGCATAAAAGGACCACATACTTACAAATCAATCCAACAAACCATCTGTGTCTAATGTACTCTTTATTGTTTCAAGTATTGCCTCATGGTCAGACTCACACACCTTCCACAAGTTCTTGTTTGCAGGTCTGACTTGATATTTGATCAAATGAATGTTGGTTGCTATGAGAAGGTTGGAGTAGTGAAGAATCTTTTGATGCATGTCAAAGTCCTCAAACAACCAAACTAGAGCATTCTTAACTGGGTACCTTCTAAGCCATGTTCCAGTAAAAACCACCAAACCTATAGGATATTCTATGTTGTCTCCATCTATAACTAGGGCCTCTAATTTCTTTTTGACCTTGATACAATTACACAAGTAATAATTTGTTCCCTCTTCATTGTATTCATTTGTAATCACTCCATAAACATGCCCTGTATTGATATGTTCATCCAGTTAGATGTTTTTAATGAAAATTACAATAAAACTAAAAGGATAAAACTAGGAATTTTGTATTAACTATGCAAGAAGATATATTTCTTGGTTTTAGTAGATCTAATACATGATCAAAGTTAATAGATGATTACATCTCTATGATTTATAGATCCATCAAGAGTTGATACATGTCAACTGGGGTTAGACTTCTTAACGAACAATCGTCAAACCACTATTTTGAGTCACAATCATTCCATGCTTGAAGTGTACATGAAGAACAAAAGCATGATATCTTCTACGTATGCATAGTCCATGAACCTGTATTGGAGCTTCTAAGAGTATGTAGCTCACTCGATCTTATCAGTGTACAACAATCCTTATATTTTGCAATGTTAGTATCACCTACCAACCAAAAAAATCTATGAACTAAAGAATTACCTTCATTACCTGAACCCATAACATGATTACATCAGTGGACAATTGATTTTGCATATATCAACTTTGGATTGTCTTTGTACTTTAACTCTTCTTGTGTTAAGGCTCGACATGCTCCCCCTTTCCATGCCTGACCTCTCATAAATTTCACATATGTTGAACACCACTAATCCTATGCATCCTACTCAACTAATAAAACATTTTGGAGTTCTTCAATTACAATGTACAATTATCTCACCATATGATATGCTCGCTAATGATATTCCCCTGCTAGCAAAATTAGCGTAGAACATCTAAAAGCAACCTTGCATGAACTCTATAAAATTGTGTGATCATCACTGATGTAAAAGTGATACTCTCTAAATACCTTCTTGTTATCCTTTGTACTATTAGCTACATGAATGAACGTTATATGCACAAATATGGCAACCTGTGTGGACTTGTAGTATTGTGATTGCACCTTGTTCTATGGTTGTAGTGTGTAGTTCTCTATAAAATCAACAAATGGAATGATGCTATGAATTAGAAACATGTCCTTGTATAATTTGAACTGTGAACCCAAACATTGAGCTCTATGTGTATTCCTTGCATACTCATAGACCACATGATCATAAAAAATTCCCACAAATTGATACATTGGAATCTTATTATTGAACACACAAAATATTGAGAGGGGGAGTGAATCAGTATTTTACCAAACCATTTAATTGCTAACCATTCAATAATTAAAACATATCTAGCTACAACTATAAATAGGAACATGAAAGGAATCATAACACCACATAACAAATGAACACTAGGATTTTTATGTGGAAAAAGACACGGTGAGTATTAGCTCACAATATGTTATAACCGGTTATAAGATATTACAGGGCACACTACCAAGACTCACTATCCTTGAAGGGATCATAGCAAGAGTACAAGAAGATATGGCTTATTGCCAAGATACAAAAGGTATGGTTCATTGCCAAAAGTATGAACTGATGGAATACACATTTTGTGTGTTGGATTTAGTTCCAATTAGGCTCTGGAATACCAAATCATGTACTGAGTTGTAGGTTCATAGTAGATACATCAAATGTATACACCTTTGCACATTACTGCTTATTACTTTTTGCATATCACACATCACACACATGCTTCCTATATTCCTCCCTATATTCAATACAAAAATATGTTACATATATACACATTACTACAAATTCATACATCAATTAGGTTGGCCTACTTATATGTACACATAATTAAAAATATAGCTTGTTGGCTTCAACTTGAAACATATTTTCTTCAAGAAAAAACATGCAAGACATAAATTAGGTCAGCCCATACCTAACAAGGATCTCTTTAAGTCACCAATGAAGCGTACACCACTTATTTGTGTCAGCCAAAAGAAAAAATCATACCATTTGCACAATTACTGAGTAGAATACTATATGCCAAACTTTGTCATTCATATCTTCCATCTTGTTCAACAAAAACCACTAAAAACTTGTCCAGAGAAGAAATTGATGGTCCTGAACATCATATTAAAATCTCATGGAGTGATCTTCTACTGAGAGCATTTCTGGACCAAATTACTAGATCAAAACAACAAAACCATAGTTTTTCCAGATTGGAAAAACTATTACCAAACAATGTTGGAATCAATGACAACACACCAGAGGGATTCTTCTTCATTCTTCCAATAATCTCCCCCTTTTTCATTAATGGCAACATGTTCCAAAAATTTTATCTCCAAAAACTGTCTTTACAAAAAAATTCTTTACTCCCTCTTTCAACTGAACATATTCTTCAAGACAAAAACCAAAATTTTCATATTTCACACTTTACACTTACTCTCCCCCTTTGACATCAAGGGAAAAGGGTGTGCTTCAAAGAAAAAAAAAGAAACATATAAATTTTAAATAGAACTAGGGGCACCATCCAATTCCTTGAGAATAGCTTCCCAAGACGGTTTACCTTCATCCCAAATCCCCTTTGCTTTGGTGATTCTAGTTCAACCAAGCATTCTTTTCCTTCTTCCAGAGTGGATGAATTAAGTTTTATCTTGTCAAGTTTTTTTGCATCCACTAGAGCATATGATATAGGGATATGTTTGGACATAACCAGATCACCGAGTTGTCCAAACCATCTTATTGCATCCTCTTTTTGTTTCTGTAAAGTGAAGAATTTGTACTACAAATCTGCAATAGAATTTCAAGCTGTATAACTTCTATCATCTGAAATTTTGTAGGTTTCAGAGGCATTCTCAGTTTGAGACTCTATTGATTCCATTAGATCTTTAATTCCTCGAGTGACATCAAGCCACCGCATGCAATATTAAAAAAATATGTGCTTCCTCTTCATAGTCTTTTACCTCTTTCAGGCTTTGCATCACTTTTCCATGTGCAATTGCACATCTATCCTGTAGCTCAAATAGCCTTTTCTCCATAGTTCTTGACTCTACTTCTTTCTCAATCTGTAGTTTAATACCAGAGGAGTATTCCTTGACCGAATCAACTAGAAGCATCAAATTCTCAACAGGGGCTAAGGAATCATTGATATTAGCACCAGGAACTAACTCTTGTAAATTTTTAATAGCATCATTCATTAATTCAATTCTTTTCTGATAAGTCTCAATCTTTTCTTTTGTTTTGGAGTTGAGAAAAGTATCATTGAATTTCACTCTTTCAACTAGTGAGATCTTTCTTAGATCCACATACCTTGGATCTGAGATTTTCTTGTCAACAAACCCTTAAGAATACTTCTAGATGATTCTCCAGGAGGCTTTGATGGCTCAGAAGTTTTTGACAGTTCTTCTTCACTTCTTCTAACCTCAATATCTTCCTTGTTTTCTTCTTTCTTTTTCTCTTCTTCTTCTTTTTTGGAGGATTTTCCTCACGGTTTTCCTTTATTTCCATCCCCCTTATTTCCATCATCATCTCTACCATCACCTTTCTTTTCACCTATGTTTTCTTCATTTTCATTCTTGTCTTCTTCTTCTTCTCTATTTCTCGTATCGTTATTGTGTTCTATTGAATTGTTACCAGTGTCACCCTTTTGTTGATTTTCAGTATTTTTACTAGTTATCTATTTTGTATCATTCAGAGGGACAGGTGTCTCCAAAGAAACATGTGTTTCATCAACATTCTCCATAGTAGGATGGTCCACTATTTCTATAATATTGACAGGATCCTATGCTTGAGCTATATGAGATGAAGAACTAGTTTTCATCCCATAATTCTTTTGCCATTTCTCTAACTACATCAAGTGTTTCTTGCCTTAATTTTTCAGTGCTTTCCTTCTCTTTATTCATTAAAGTAGTGACTCTTTGTTTGACCCTGAACAACTAGGAACATTCTTTTCACAGGGAAGCAACGTCTTCCTCAGATAAGGAGGATCCATATGTGTTTAAGGAATTAGATTTGAATTTGTCTTCAATGGTTACAACTTCATGCCTTCTATGAATGGAGGAGAGTTGGGCATGTCCTCTATAGGTCTTGATGTGTCTTCATCTTTCTTCTTCTCATGCACATGTATCTTGAGACCTTCTCTTTCATCTTCCATCTCTTCATCATCAGATGAGATTTCAAGCTTATCTTTGGTTCTAGTTTCTTCATTACTGGTGAAGGTAATGCTCCTTATTTTTCTTTTCAGCTGGCTTTCTTCCTTTATTCCAAGTTTTATTTCTTCTTGCACAATATCACTTAAATTTCTTTTCATGTTTTCCTTTTGTTTTACTCTCTTTCTAGGGCTAGCAGGTGCTACAACAAAGGGATACATTTCTCTTCTTAGAGGCTCTAGTGTTGGGTCCGAAGGGGGCAGTTATTCCTACTATTGCAAGAAAATTGTGAGCTTCCTTCTTTCCTTTCATTGTAGCAATTACACCGAGAGTTGTTGGTAATGTTGTGGAAGTGGAAGAAGATGCTCTTCCTGATTTCCTAGTCCCAGAGGGAACACCAACTAATCTGGCCCTTCCTTCTTTTACAAGTCCCCTCAATTGATCCACACCATCCTTGGACATTGAATGCAGATTGAAAAATCCCTCAACATTTTTGTTCAACCTTTTAGCCCTTTGTAGTGTTGAAGTCTCCAAATGCACTTCAACAAAATTATCTTCATAATTACCATGTCGGGGTTGAGTAGGACCCTTAGGACTATTCAACAATATTTCAATCATCCCTTCAACTACTTGTTCCTCAATTTCATATCCAAGATGATCCATCCACAACATCCTTGGTTTTACTACCTCAATAATGCATTCATCAGTAGACACTAGAAAGGTTATATCCTTTGCATATTTCTTCACCAAGCTTCTTGAAACTTTATCTCTCTCATACATGATTTGAAAATCCACAAAGAATATAGTGAGGGAATCATTTTGTGCCTTGTAGTCTCCAAGACTATGCAAGTATTCAAATAATTGATGTGCTATAGGTTTGGTGTGATCCCATATAACATTCTTCTTTCCAGGTAGCTCTCTTGGGAAATAAAATAACAAAAAAACCACCAATGAGCCAAACTTGAAAGGATACTTCTTGGTCTTATTTTGGTTTAGGTTGTCCATAAGTTGTTGTTGGAGCAACTCACACAAATCATAATCCCTTCCATTAACCACCATTTCATGTGCAACATGAATTGCTATAGCAAGCAATGAATCTCCTCAGTTGGTAAATTATATTTTCTAACCAGTCATAATTGCAACATATCTTATAGTAGGGTTTGTAATTGTCTTTTTTATCAGTGCTCTTCCATAAAATGTGGCACCAGTCAACTTCATGACCACATCATTTTTCACATATTTTAGCATTGGTAAAGTTCCAGTTTCATAAAGTCCATTCATGACTTTAATAACCTCCTTGGTAATTATTCCACCCGTGCTTGTCCATATGAACTTGTCGTGCACTCTTCTTAGTGCCATCCTCACAAATTTTGGAAACATCTCACCACAAAATTCTAGGAAGAAATTCCATACATCTAGTTTATTTCGTACTAGGTTTTCATATTTTGGCTTTATGAAGAAATCATCTCCAGTCAATTCATTCATCCATTGATCCCTAAGTTCTTGATGATAAAACTCTTCCAACTTTGTATGAATGTAGGTTTTGTTGTCCTCGGTGGGAAAGAAACTACTTGGGATTTGTGAAATTGTGCCCAAGGGGTCCATTTTGTAAACTTCCCTTGAATATCTCCTAAACCTAGTTCGAGGTCTCTCAGAGGTTTGAACAACAGTTGGTGTGGCCATCTTTCCTTAAATATTTTGAATATGCTTATGAGAGTTGATTCTAATTCAAACCAACAATAGATTATTAATCACTATAAATACCTCTTTCAAGCTTCGACAAATACTAGGGTTTCATGCCAGGTACTCCAAATTTCCTTCACCTCGTTTAAGCTCACTCTGCCTTCTACCATGAGTGTAAAAGTGATTTAATTAATCTTTAACATTCACTTTATGGTTTACCGATTTACCCCATTTTGCATTAAATGCATTCCACCTTCAAAAAGCTGATAAACACTTTGTAAAATACATTGTAAACCCTAAAAAGTTTCCTAAACCTCAAAATTTGCACTTTTCTGCCAAAATCTTTTCCAACATCTTCAGAATTCTATTATGCATCACATGTCTTTGTGTCACTGCTTGACACTTCTTATGTTGGGGGTTTGATAATTTTTTTTGTCACTACTCCCCCTAAAACTATTATTAGGTTTAGTTTTTAGAAGAAGTATCAACACCAGATGCATTTGATTCATCCTTATTCTTAGGTTCTTCCTTTTTCCTCCAAATCTTCTCAATTTCCTTTCTTACTTCAGTGGGATCCACTTTATTCATAGGTTTATTCTTTTGTTCTGAATCAAGTTTCTTTGCATTTTTTCTTCTTTAAAATTTTGAGATATGTCTTGGCTTGTTGCAAGTGTAGCACACAACATTTTTCTGACCAACTTGATTTGTACTTATCTTCTATTTGCATTGATTAGATTTATGTCCAAAAGCATAACATGTATAGCAATAACCTTGAAAAGATTGAATCATTCTACCACTATTGAATCTATTCATCATTATCTGACTTCTACACTCAATAGCTCTATGTCCAAACTCTTTTCAAGCAAAACATTGTCTAGAGAAGAATCCAACATTCTAATTCATTCTACTACATTTTGTTGCCCTATGACAAAATTTATTGGATGGAAAACAAATTCCATTAAAAGATGGGTATCTTTGAGCATTAGGTTTTCGAATATGAATCCTTCTAGTTTTTCTTCATTGATTCTTGATATGTCTATTTTTTTCTTGAGTCTTCCTTTGTTTGTCAACTTTGTTAGGAGTCTGATTTTCCTTTGAACTTTTTCCTTCTTCAAGTCCTAGACCACCTTTATCATTTGCTGGTTTCTGAAATGCAATCAACTCATAAAGCATTGTAGAACTTGCTTTGAATTTTTCCTCATGATCTCTTACTTTCTCCAAGTAAGACCTTAGAGTTACCACTTCTTGTTCAAGCTTTGTACATTCATCAAATTTTTTTCTGAATTTAGACTTTCTGACATTATTCAATTCTTTTATTTTCTTCCATTTATACTTTTAGTCATGTGATGTCTTCATTTTCTTTTTTTAACTGATCACTGACTTCTCTATGCCTTTCTTTGAACTTCTTGATTTTCTCTCTTAACTTTCTAATGCATTCCTTTGCTTCACTCAAGCTTTCTTTTAGAGTTTCTTTCTCACTTTCAATTTCATCCAGATCTTCAAGAGCAGCATGGAGTTCCTCAGTTGTAGAGATCTCTTTCGAAGGAACATAACATCTTTTATCAGCCATATGTTCAACCTTCAAGATTTTCCTTAAGCTATTGAACTTTTCAAAAGGAACCAAGCTCTGATACCAATTTTTAAACACACAAAATATTGAGAGGGGGGTGAATCAGTATTTTACCGAACCTTTTAATTGCTAACCATTCAATAATTAAAACATATCTAGCTGCAATTGTAAATAGGAACATGAAAGGAAGCATAACACCACATAACAAAGGAACACAAGGATTTTTACGTGGAAAACCAAAAATGGGAAAAACCACAGTGAGTATTAGCTCACAATATGTTATAACCCGTTATAAGATATTATAGCAAACATCGCCAGGACTCGTTATCCTTGAAGGGCTCACATCCAAAGTACAAGATGATATGGCTTACTACCAAGATACAAAAGGTATGGCTCACTACCAAAAGTATGAACTAATGGAATACACTTTATGTGTGCTAGATTTAGTTCCAATTAGGCTCTAGAATACAAAATCCTGAATCAAGTTGCAGGTTCATAGTAGATATATCAAATGTATATACCTTCACACATCATTTCTTATTACTTTTCACATACCACACATCACACACATACTTCCCACATTTTTCCCTATCTTCAATACAAAAATATGTTACATATATACACGCTACTACAACTTCATACATCAATTAGGTTGGCCTAATTAGATGTACACATTCTTAATTAAAAATATAGCTTGTCAACTTCAACTTGAAACACCTTTTCATTAATACAAAATGTGCAAGACATAAATTAGGTCAGCCCAAACCTAACAAGGATCTCTTTAAGTCACCAAAGAAGTGTACACCACTTATCTGTGTTGCCTAGAAGAATAATTCATACCATTTTCACAATTATTGAGCAAAATATTGTATGTCAAACTCTATCATTGATATCTTGCATCTTGCTAAACAAAAAACCGCTGAAAACTTGTCCAAAGAAGAAAATTATGGTCTGAACATCATATTAAAATCTCATGGAGCAATCTTCTACTGAGAGAATTTCCAAACCAAATTACCAGATCATAAATAAAAAAACCATAGTTTTTTCGAATTGGAAAAATTGTTACCAAAGAATGTTGGCATCAATGACAACACACCATAGGGCTTCTTCCTCATTCTTCCAACATTTATCACTGACCAATTCATAATTTTTTGCTCCTTTCCAATCTTTTAGATTGTAGTCTGTCGTCTTGTATTTGCAAAATTTCAAAATTTTGTTTCCAACTGCATGTGCACTATCCATGTGTTGGAAAATTGGAAAATATTGCAATCCAACACATTAAACATATGTTCCATCCAAACATGATTTCTTGTAAAATATTTGAACTTCCATTCTTTCACATAAAATGGTGGATAAGAAATCCCTTGAAGATCTAGGTGTAGGCCTTATGTTACATTCCAACAAAACATTGTTAGTATGCATATCTATACATATACGTTGGTAAAAATAATAATGCTTAGAAAACTCAATATGTACTCTACAACAAAAATTAGTGTGTGTGTGTAATTTATTTTGACATAAAAATGCTTTAGCATTTCAAAAATCCTTTGATAAATTTTAATTTGAGGATACATCTCTACAAATTTAGAAAAAATTAGGTTTGTGTGGCATCCAAAAAATATTTTGGATGTGGCTCAAAGATTTGACTACCAGTTCTCCTTACAACATCTCTTTGATTGGGAGAGGTCCTTTTGTTATTCTTCCAAAATTATTGTATTAAAGATCTAAAAGCTTGAAAATTTTCTTTATCTTTCCATGGTAGTCTACCCAAGAATGCCCATAACTCATTGTTATTTGGATCCTCCACTCTTTCATGCCATCTTTTGGCTCTCATTAGAGATGATCTACTTATTTTTATAGTTTTACTCATATTTGAGAGGATCATCTTATTCATGGTTTGATTTCTTACCAATGTTTATGTCATCACACGTCATGTGGCATTATTATCTTTCGTGTGTGAGGTAGAACCCACACTCTCATATGCACTCAATAGGTTCTTTACAATGGATTTCTCACTCAAGTAATATAATGTTCTTAGCCCAAGAATCTTCATTGTGGTCCTAAAATTGAATTGCCTCCTCATTTCAACAAATAGTTGACATCTTCCAACCTCATTTAGCTTCTCAAAAAAAATCTCCATATCCTCGCATATCTTTGACATGTATGTTTTGGAATCTTATCAACCATTGGTTTCAAAACATTAGCATCAATATCAATCAAATGTTTAGGTTTTCTATGTAAAACTCTAGGAAGAGTTCTCAAAGGTAAAGTTGTGTCAACATTAGGAATGTCAACAACATCGGGGGATAGATGGTGTACTTTCAATTGAAGATGAAAATGACAATGTACCTTGAAATTGACATGTAAACAATGTTGTACCTTCAACTTCATATTTGGTATGTGGAGTGTCTTCAAATAGAGTTGTTTTTGACTATGTACTTTCAATACCACATGTTGTAGATGGTGTGTCTTCAACTAGAGATGTGATTGCTAATGTACTTTGAACATTGCATATTGTAGATGGTGTGCCTTGAACTTCACTTATGGTTGATGATGTGCCCCAAACTTCAGGATTCATTTCTCTCGTTGCACAAATATTTTGTATGTGTTGCCTTTTTTATGCCAATTTGAAATCTCTCTTAGATTGCATGTGAGTTTCTTCTTCTATGGGGTTCAATTTATTTTCTTCACAAAGTTGCCTCATTTTTTCTTGTCCTTGCATTTTTGACTTCATGTTCATCTGATGTTAGAGGCTTTGTGTGTTTCCTCGGCATGATGTTTAATGCTACATGCTCACAAACACAAAATGAACAAAAGTAAGTATTTCTCACTAATACAAAAATATCAAATGAAAATGAAAATGATTGCAATTAATCTATGTAATAAGGTGAGAAGCACAAAACTTTAATTTTAAACAAAGAAACTCTTGATAAATAATTGAACTGTACAAACAAGAAAAATATGACCTCATATAATCAAATTTCATCTAAAAACTTCAAAATCTACACCAAGATAATACTCTTTCACAAAGGGCAGCAATAATACTCTTTCATGAAGGGTGGCAATAATGGGTGGTCCCACAATACTAGTTTACAATTTTTGGCCAAATTGGACACTAAACTGGTTTTTTCTAAATAAATATTCACTTTCGGGCACCTATAGCAGCTGAACCGTGAGGAGTTTGAAGATGATGCAAACTAGTGTTTTGTGAAAAAATTTATGTATATTCTAAGTATTTGTTTTTTCATTTTTTTTGGAATCAGATTGCACTTCTTTTTCCATCTCCTTCGAAAACTAGTTTTTTTCAGTAAACACCATTTTTAAGGAGTGATGCTCACTGTATACAACATAAAAAAATTTCCATCAAGGATAAAATTCTAATTTTTTCAAATTTAGATTTTTAACTACAATATCTAGCACTTTCTTTTGGTTTCATAGTGTTTTATTGAATATTTTTCCTTATTCAAGTTTCAAAGTCAAACCAATTACAATTCAGACATAGGTGGACCGTATACAACATAAATTTTCTTGTATTTATCAAAATTCTTTTTTTTTTTGGTTGGATCAAGGACTTCAATATCTAGTGCACTAATATTTTTCAATTTTTTTTTATAATCTACTAGTTTTCCACATGTACAGAACAGAGAGCTTGATTTTCGGTGAAAAACCTATGTTTAATCAAACTAAAAAAAAAATACATAATAAAACCAAAACATATTAAAATTATATTCATTGGATAGCTTGTTTCAAGGACTAGCATCATCTAGTTGGGTATGTGAAGTATCCTCCATTTTTATCCTCAACTCGAGCTTTGAAGGGAAAAAATTTAAAGAAATTTGGTGCCAGAGAGGGGAAGAGGGAAAAAGGGGGGTTCGAATGAACCTAGGTTTGAGCAAACCCCCCTTTCCACTAAGTTTTCCTTTGTTTTTCATTCTGGGAAATGTGAAATATGGTGGGACCCAACATTAATAGGTTCACTTGAAGGGGGGTTTGGGTTCGCTCGAACCAAAAGTTTGTTCAAACCCCCAAAAACCAAAATTTTCTCCATGGGGGCATTTTTTGCAATTTTCCTTCCTCACTAGAATTGTAAACTAGTTTTGTGGGTTTACCCTAATAAGTCAACTCTGTAATGCAAAATATGAAAATGCATGGCATAATGAAGATGTAATGACATTGGATGAAGGCTAAAAGTGAAATTAAGGGAGCAAAAATTTGTGAATTCACACCTTGTTACAGTTATGGCGATGAACTTACCTACCTCATTGATGTTCCCCCTTGTTATGTCATTAAGAATTGTGATTTCATTGATGCTTCCACCACATGTATTCTATTTCACGAGGATGAGTAGATTGGGTCTGCACTTAAGGATTAATTTGTTGACATGAATGACCACATGGACATGGATTTTTAATTTGAAGAGCTTTCCTTGGAAGGGTACGGTTTTTTTATCATATGGATGTATATGAGTTGTTCCTTTGGTGCAAGGTGTGAAATCTTCCCCATGTTGACTATGTCACAACAAGGCTACAAGTGGAGTTTGTTTAAGTGAGGAGAGAGGAATAATGTTTCAAGTTTGATAACATAAATGGTATGACCTTGGAAAACTCATAGAAACCTTAGCACAACAACAAAGGAAAATATGTAGCTAATGGAGCAAGGGCCAGATTACATCCATAACCAAGGTCTTATTAAATGGTCCAATAATGGGAATATTATCCAATAATCATTGATACCATAACACTCCCTCCTCCCTCCATCTCCCACTCCCTCTCCCTCCCTCTCCCTCACCCTCTCTCCCTCCCACTCCCTCTCCCTCTCTCCTCTCTCTCTCTCTCCTCCTCTCTCCCTCTCCCTCCCCCTCCCCCTCCCCTCCCTCTCCCACTACCACTACCACTCTAACTCCCCCTCCCCATCTCCCTCTCCACAACCCCCTCTCTCTCCACTCTCCTCCCCCTCTCCCCCTCCCCCTCCCCTCCCCACTCTCACTCCCTCCCCTCCCTCCTCCTCACTCTCCCCCTCCTCCCCCACTCTCCCCCTTTGGGTTTCTTGACTGGTTCTAGAGGAAAAAGAAGGAAAAGAATGTAGAATGGAGGTTGGGTGAAATATCTCAAAAGGTCTATGCTCACTTGGGGAGGTAAGTCCTCCTATCTATATATTCTTGGACTATTGGTGTGGCCTTCATGAGGATTTGAATTAGGAAGTAGGTTTTCTATTGGTTTCCTTGTTTCTATTTTGAGCATGCCATAGCTTCAAGATTTCCTTAACTTGTATATTGGGTATGGTTGTGAGTTTCTTTCTTTTGGGGGTGTAAGGGAGTTAGGGTCCTAATGGTTATCTTGTATCGAGCGTATGGTGAGAGCCCTTATAGCTTGATGACACATTAAGGTTGAGTGGAGGGCTTGCTTTCTCCCATTGACTATTGGTTATCAAGTACTCAAATTGTAGCAGGTAGCTCACCTTATTTTTCTTTGCTTAGTAGTTAAGAGGATCTCAAAAAAACATAAGATGAAATATACATTTCTATTTTATTTGTAACAAAAAATAATAGGGCACTTCCAATGAGAGAAATTTGTAATTTAGCTATTTACTAGAAAATTATTAGAATTTATAATATACCCATATATCTGGGTGAGATATAATGTGTTGAAAAAAAATACCTAGAATGAAATAATACTTACAATATATCATCAAAGGAACCAAAATAGTTTTGCAAGTTTGGTACGAGAGGAAATCTTTATGTTGGTAGCATTTCTAGTTGTCATAATAAGGAATATATTGTCAACAATATTTAGGGTATATGCATCTCCTCACGTGATTATTTCTATCCTAATGCACCATAGAAAAATGGTCCCTTATCATTTTCATGGTCTTTTAGTCCTTTCTTCATGATGCTTGGTCCATTTTTCTTTGATTTAATGTTGCAATGTGGCTTGAACATTCACATTAGGTCCTTAAAATTCAAATTATGGCATCTTGTGAAGGTGTTGTGAAGTGTTGTAAGACATTTCTACACTTTTTTAGACTCTATTCATTAAAATTCACCTAAAAATCACCTTTTCATCACTTATCAAGTCCTATTTTGAAGTGTTGTAAAGTCTTGCAACAAGATTTCACGCTTTTCTAGGCATAATTTCACTATTTACAGCTTTCTTAAATTCTTTATTTGACCCTTTTATGCCTTTATAAGGATTAATTAAGTGTGTTTATGAATGTAAACCCAACAAACAACATTAAATATAACTTAATTCTCGACACCCACATTCAAGTCCAAGGTGGGACCCATTCTCCATGGGTGGCAAATGAATCCAGGCTCTTGGCTCAAAATTCAAAATATTTTAAATTTTCTTAAGGGTTTTTATTTAAAATCACCTTATGTCGGCCTGTGATGGGGTATCTTTGGGTTACTAAGGAACAAGTTTGTATAAATAAGTTTTGTTCTTCCCATTTTAACCCCCATTCATCAAGTTCACTTATTCACACATTCATTCAAGCATTCAAGAACTTTACATCACTTAATCAAGCATTAATCAAGTATTTTGGAGTAGCCATTGTTATATCTTCAAATTTCTTCAACAAGGGTTTGGTAAGTTGATAGCATTTGCATGTTATTTGTTTATCATTATCTTTCATTCCATTTCTTCATTAAGGGTTTGATTATCAAAGTGGGATTTGACCAAGGCAAATCCCTATAACCTAACCCTTAACCATTTTTCCCATTTTGTATGTGTGCTTGCAGACTTGTGTATGCAAATTTGACAAGCTATTAGGTGTTGAAAAGTGAACAAGAAGTGAAAAAAGTGTTTCAAGTCAACTACAACCTATTTCAAGCTTGGAGAAGACATTATGTCTATTTTCTGCAGAATTAACTTCGTCAACTTGACAAGCAGTCAACCTCAAATATGGTGCTACAAGATTGGCCCCTGATTTCTCAAAATTTTGGGAGTAGATAGATTCACCATCAGTGGCAAATGAGTCCCACCTTAAGGCTGGAAATCCAAATTTTGTCAAATTCTGGATCCCAACACTCAGAAACCAACTTTTAACAATTTTTATCAGAAGCAAGACTAATTCGCCATCAGTGGCGAATGAGTACCACTGGTGATTTTTAGTGATCTCTGCTAACATTCAGAATATTCTAAAATATTGATCAGACCTCTAGGTGTACTTTGAATCAACCTTCTTCTCTGTTTTGCATTTTTTCATACTTAGGTCATGTTTGCATATCACATTGTGTTTTCTAGCATTGCATAATTCTTAGGTTTTGCATTCATAATCAGTTAAATTGTTCATTTAATTGCACTTAGATCATTTCATTTAGTCTAAATAACATCGTACATTGCATAATTTGAGTGAAACACTTAGACTTTTGAGTGGGGTTTGTCTCTCTCCTTTTAGGTGAAACATTTCTAAGAGTGCAAGAGTAGCCTATAAGCCCTACCCAAAAATCTACGGTTCATTTTGGTGAACCTTCATATTGAGCACTTTATATTTCTTATTTCCATTACATCTTGCATCTTAGACTTCATTTGCATCAACATTCAATTAGATTTTTTTTTGCATCCTAGGCTTTATACACTTGCATTAGTGAAAGACTCATTTAGACTTCATTTTTGCATACAATATCATTGAAAAAATTGAAAAATTGCATCTGCATCCTTCATTGGCATCTGAAAAAGCATTTAAATCACTTTAAATTTTCTAAAAAACACAAAAAAATCTCATAGTTGGACTCATTTGCCATCCTAGGCGAATCAGTCCATCTACACATTTTAGACAACATTTTCAAGCATTTTTTGGGCATTTCCTTCATTTTTGTTTTCTGTAATTACTTTTTATTTTACTTTCCACATTCTCTATCTACTTCTATTTTTGGCATTTTAGTTTACTTGCATTCATTATCATCATGGCATTTTCTTTTCATAAGTTTTGGAATTCATTGAAATCCTTAGTAGACATGTCCAATTGTGCCTTTGGTTGTGATCCTAATGACCTTGAGCTTCCTCATTCTCCTTCAACTCCTCATGATTGTACTCCTCATGATGTAGACATCATTGGAGAAAAAAATGATAGCATGAACAAGTTCTTCAATGAATGTCTTGATAACCTTGAAGCCAATGCGACCTTTTACCCATCCATGAACCCACCAAATCTTCCTACTATTGCATCTCCTGATCACTTTGGATACCTTCATCCTAAAAATAAAGAGGTACCTAAGCTCCCTCCATCAAGTGGACTTAGTCCCTCTCAAAAAACACACCCTCAACCATTTTATGATCACAAAGTCACAAACACTACCATCAACCTTGAACAAACATATGGAAACAACTTTACTATCCTAAGTAAACAAGGTTGTGACACAACACATGAACATGACATTTATCAACTTCTAGAACAAAAACCAATAGAAGAAAACACAATAGGACTAGGATATCAAGATCCTCCTCATGTTAACAAGCCTCCTTTTGAATATTGAAGACTTCAAGAAGATGGTACCATGATCTTTTATTCTCCTCCTGACTTGAACATTCTCCTTCCATGTGAACAACCATTACCTGATTCTCATGAAAAGCATGGTTGGATCCCCATGGGTCCTCTTCCTCCTTCCATTCATGAAAAAGGCCTTACAAATTGAAAAAACTCAAGTTTCCTACTCATCCTCTACCTGAATGTGAAAGGATACTTCAACTGCTTTTAACCAAAGGCCTTATACTCTTACCACCTATGAATAGGTTGGTCATCCATCCTAAAGATTCTAACATACTATTTTGTAAATATCATCATGTTCTTAGACATCGAACTAAATAATGTCGAACATTGAATGACATATTGAACAAGTGTCACTTCACTGATACTGACTGCTTTCCCATCCTTCCTTAAAACAAAATCCTTTTATGATGCCATAGTTGTAGAATTTTCTATTCTCACTATTGCATGATCCTTTCCCATCACCCACCTCGGCTCACTCTTGCCTTACACTTTGTGGGAGGAAAGAAGTTGTTAGCCTTAACCTAGTAATGCATTTGTTCTTGTCTCTTAATTGTGTTATTTCCCTTCCACTTATACTAATCAAGATTGTGAAGCCAATAACTTGGTTAATGGTTGACTTGGATTTGCATTACTAGCCCCTTTTTCGTATTTTCCTTTGTGCGTATTGTGTTCCCCCGTAACGTGTGTTTGATGTTCTCTCTCTCTCTCTTTGTGCACTTCCTCTATTTGTATCTCCATTCTTCTATATGTCATACATTTTTCATTTTCTTTGTCGCTTTTGTCTTGTGTTTTCCTTTTGGGGATGATGCAAAGAATTGAGACACCCTAGGTCTCTTCCACATTGAACCAAAATATTTTTCCTTTTCTATTGCATTTTTTTTCTTTTTGCTTGTGTTTTAGGTCCCTTTTCCTTTTACTTTTTCTTTTCTTGTGTTTTCCTTTTGGGGATGACACAAGGCATTGAGACCACAATGTCTCTCTCATGTTGACCCAAAAGTTTTTTCCTTTTCTTTCACCTTTTTATTTTCTTTTCGCTCGTGTTTTCCTTTTGGGGGTGATGCAAAGCATTGAGACCACAATATCTCTTCCATGTTGACCCAAAATGGACTTTTTTTTTCCTTTTTTTTTGATCTCTTTGTGTCATTCTTCCAGTTCTATGTGTTTTGGGGAATGATGAAAATTCTAAGCTCTTTCATCAAAACATTGCAGCAACGAACATACTTACCCCAAATCCATAGATCCCTTATGTGTTTGGTGTATTCCTTTTTGGGGGTCAACCTCCTTGTCTTTTGTTTTCTTTTTCATTTACATGACACAACCTAACTTAGAAACATATGACTTGGCATAGGGGCTTTCCGAGTTGGCTCTCATGTCTTGTTTTCTTTTTTCATTTTCATTTGCTACTTTAAAACAATTGCTCACAGAACGGTGTGTAGCAATTCCTTTAAAGTGGGGGAAAACATTGGCATAATTCATTTGCATTTTTGGTTCTTAGTGTAGCCTTGTCACTTCATACGATGTGTTCATCACTTTGTGGATGACATTAGGTGTGATGTCCTTGATAAGTGTGATCTATCTTAGCATATTAGATTCCTCTTAGTGGCTTGATGTGACACATTGCATCCCCTAAGTTGTGAATATTCTATTCTTTGAATGGTCCTCTCTTGGATACATTAGACACAATGTTCCCTAAGTCACGAACCTTGCATGAACTTAACAAGACTCTTTTGAACATGTTTTACATTTTACATGTTACATTTTTTGCATTTTATATTTTTTGCACCTTGCATAATGCAACTTGCATGTCTATGGCACATTTATCTTTGTTCATGAGTTCTAATCATATGAAGCTTTTCTTGTCTCATGAAGCATGAACTGAAATTTTCCTTTGTGGTGCCTTGTTAAAGTTGTCAGGAGGTATAACTTTGATATGGTTGAGCGGGAAGCCCATTCAACGGAACAAATTTCCCCATAGCCACCTATGTGTTTGTGAGTGCATATCAACTAGCATATCTACTTCACCTTTTTGGGTCTTCTCACCTAGAGGACCACCATGAGTTTTGTTGCCCCAGAGTGAGTATGCATTTTCTTTTTCAAAAAAACAACCTAGATCTAATCCACAACTAGTTGGATAGATGATCAAAGCTCAATTCAATTTCCCTTTCACATGTGTGTCCCTTTGTTCTTACATTTAGTTTTCCATGGGATCTTCATCATGGGGGCTTGATCATCCCTCTTGATCATTGTCATTCCATCTTTCTAATGTAAGTGCATTGAGATCTCTCTCTCGATATTCATGGCTACTTTTAAGTGAGTTTGAAGCAAGTTCATCCTCTCACTAAAGTGGGGGATAAATGCACCATAGAAAAATGGTCCCTTTTCATTTTCATGGTCTTTTAGGCATTTCTTCATGATGCTTGGTCCATTTTGAATGTTGCAATGTGGCTTGAACATTCATATTCCTTAAAATTCAAATTATGACATCTTGTGAAGGTGTGGTGAAGTGTTGTAAAACATTTCTACACTTTTCTAGACTCTATGTTGGCAAAACAAGGACAAACAACTGAGAGGGGGGGTGAATCAATTGTCACAAAATATTTAAACTTTTTAAACTTAACTTAATCTCAATTCTGATGAATGAACAATAAACCATGAACAATCAACACATCAGAAGCACAGAGAACACCAAGATTTTTACGTGGAAACCTTGTTAGGGGAAAAACCATGGTGGATATTAGTCCAAAATATTATACCTTGTTAAAAGTATAATGAAAAATAATGGGAATGCACATGCATTCAGGTACATTTCCTAGAGCTCACTGCTCCAATACAATAGGGCTCACTGCTCAAGGAAGAGAAATAAAGATTAGATCCATAGGGTATGAACTAAGAAAATAGCTTCTACACAAGCATGATTACAGTTCCAGTTAAGCACATAAAACCTTCTTCACACTTTGCTTTGCAATTGAATGAATAAATCAATGTTTGCACACTTTCTCTTTCTCTAGCTTTCCTTCATGCCACACACACACTAACTTCGCTCAAACAAACACTCTTATATATCCACAACATGAAATTACATCAACAACTTCGTCAACCAAAAGTATAAAACAAGTTTACAATGTCAACCCAAATTTACAAATAAATTTTTAATGTGAATCATACACCATCAGCTAATATTATGATGCAACCCAAAACAATGTCCTTGAGCATGCCAAACATTCAAATTTTAATCTTCAAGGATCTACAACATGTTACAACCATCATGTTGGCCAAGAACATGAAAACCCGAACACTCATGAGAAAAATCTTCGACCACGAGCGCACTAATCAACGCAGGCGTACAACAAAGATCTAGAGAATGATCTAGAAGCATCCAAAAGCAACAAGAACTAAAAGAGAAGCATCCGCAGCAACAAAAATTACCAAAATCACATAAATTTCAATCAAAAACCACATAAAATATTGTCAGAACACAACTGTTCATATCACGATCAAATCTTCACGCAGACCTCTGAAACTTCAGGTAGATGAACTAGATACTCTTAGCAATAAACCCTTTAGACCACAACGACTGATCTTCAATGTACAAAACAAAACACCTTCACGACCTTCATTGTTCTATTGGCAACCTGCAACTCTTCCTTTTAACAATTTTCTCAATATCCTCGACATATACAACCTTCACTACAACAATGCTAAAAGTGTTGACATCAATGATAACCACATAACAGGAACACAACCATAGCATCTAACATCTCCCCCTTTGGCATTGATGTCAACACATGATGTGAAAAATACCATCAACACAACTATCCTTACTCCCCCTTAGGTTCTGACTCTTTTCCTTAATTACTCTTCTCCCCCTAAAAGGATTTTTCACATTGTTCTTCTCCCCCTTTAACATCAATGGAAAAGATAAGCATTAACTTCCTACATACAAGCTCTGAACCACATATCTGCACATTTGACTACTCCCCCTAAGTAGTAACCACAAAAACATCAATCTGGATCAGGAAATATCTATGAAGCACACATATTGATGCAAGTAAATGCATCTTTAGTTCATATCAGGAGGGGTAATTACCCCTAGCATCACTCTAAGATAATCAAAAGTATCCTTTGGAAATGGCCTTGTGAAAATGTCTCAATTTGTTCTTTGGTAGGAAAATATTCTAGTCTAACTTCTTTCTCATTCACTTTCTCCCTCAAGAAGTGAAACTTGATTGATATATGCTTAGTCTTAGAGTGTAGCACCAAATTCTTTGATATTTTTATTGCACTTGAGTTGTCACAATATATGGAAATAGGTTCATCATATACTACTCTAATATCTTTTAGCATTTGTTTCATCCACATCACTTGAGTGCAGTTATTTGCAACAACAATATACTCGGCCTCAGTAGTAGATAGAGAAATGGATTTATTTTTTTACTCAACCATTACACCAACTTCTTCCCTAGGAAGAAGGAACCACCACTAGTACTCTTCCTATCATCTGCATCTCCTACCCAATCTGCATCAATATATGCATTCAAAGTAAGATCATCATCCTTAGGATACCAAAGCCAAAAGTCAATTGTCCCTTTCAGATATCTAAAGATTGTCTTTACAGCAGTCACATGAGATTCTTTTGGATAGCCTGAAATCTAGCAACCATACATACAACATTCATAATGTTTGGTTTGGTTTGAGTTAAATAGAGCAATCCACCAATCATTGACCTATATCATGTTTGATTTGCCTTAGGAGAATCATCATTTTGTGTTAACTTTCATCCTGTTTCCATTGGAGTACCAACAGGATTTGAGTCATCCATGCCAAACTTTTTTAGCAACTCTCTCACATATTTAGACTGAGATAAGAAAATTCCATTGTCTAACGGAGTAACTTGCAATCCTAGAAAAAACTTCATCTCTCCAATCATACTCATCTCAAATTCACTCTTCATCTCATCAACAAACTTCATGCATAGATTATCATCTCCTCCAAAAATAATGTCATCAACAAATACTTCAATAATCAATTCTTTATCATGATCCAACTTGAAATGCAAGTTTTTGTCAGCAGTACCTTTATTAAATCCAAACTTTAGTAAATATTTATCTAGTCTAACATACCAGGCTCTGGGGGCTTGCTTGAGTCCATACAGATCTTTCTTCAAACAAAAAACCATGTCTTCCTTGTTAGTCAATTAGAATACATCTAGTTGTTCAACATATACTTCTTCTAGCTCACCATTCAGTAAAGCTGACTTTACATCCATTTGATAAACTTTATAGTTCTTATATGCAACATAAGCAAGAAATAGTCTACAAGCTTCAATTCTAGCAACAGGGGCAAGGGTTTCTTCAAAATCAATACCTTCCATTTGAGAATACCCTTTACATACCAGTCTTTCTTTATTCTGGACCACTTCACCTTGTTCATTCAGCTTATTCCAAAAGACCCATTTAGTACCAATCACATTTTTATCTTTAGGTATGGGAACAAGTATCCATGTATCATTCTTTTCAATCTACATCAGCTCTTCCTTCATGGCTTCCTTCTAGTGTTCATCATTGCAAGCTTCATTGACATCTTTAGGCTCAATCTTGGAAATTAGGCAATACTCTTCTGCAATCTTTCTTCTAGTTTGCACACCTTTATTCTTGTCTCCTATAATTTGATTTTCAAAATGATTTAAATTTACATACCTTGGAATTTTAGGATTCTCTCGAACTTTTGGTTCTTTTGTTCCTTCTTCTGCAACTTGCACTTGTCTCTCCTTCCTAATTTTCTTGATTTAGGGTATGTGTAGGATCATGATGGGCCAAAAAGTGGTGATATGATGGATATGTGTAGGGTAGGTGGCTGACGATTTTTTTTCCCCAAAATTGATGAAAAGAAAAGGGTTTTAAAGGAGATTCTTAGCTTTCCACCAATATAAATTATGCTTTACTTTGAATTTAATAAATATTATTATTCATTTTTTATTTGAATTATGACTAAAGTTCTAATTGATAGGCTGATTGAAAAACATCTATAGCTTTCAAATAGTATCACATTTTTTTAATCCAAAACATGTGTCAATTCTATGCTTTGCATACTATAGGATTAAAAAAAAAAAAAGATTCATGAAGTTTTGACCAAGTTACGGTGGTCAGACATACGACTTTTTTATATGTTTTAAAAGTTGTAATAAAAAATGCATAATTAATTATTTACTTGAAAAATTTTTACAAAAAATATGAATCACATTAGGACATGAGTCCTCTACTTATATCTAAAATATTATCATTTTATTGTGGTTAGGGTGGTCAAACATACACCTACTTCTTATTTTTTCCCTGAAATTTAAGTACTACTGCATTGAAATTTCAAATTTTCACCAAATAGATTTTTAAAAAATAAAAATAAACTGAGTAGTTTAGAAACTACATTCAATTTGCTACAAATTCTATTCTTACATATTTTTTAAATAATATAGATAATTTATTCAAATTTTTAGGTCAAGTTTCCTAACTCTAATTTTTCTTAATTTTTCACCACTTAAGGGCCTATTTTTTCAATGATGATCCTACACATACCCTTTATTGAAATAAATTGAAATTGTTTTACCAGAACATATGGAACAATTTAAAGTTGATTATGTTTTTGAGCATTTTTCCCTTTGTTTGTACTATCTTCCTGGTCATCTGAGTCATATCCACATTATCTAGATGATCTAGCAGAGTCCTCATCAACTCTGACATTTTCACTTTCAAGCATTTTTCTCAATCTTTTGTTATAGCACCGGTAGCCCTTGCTTTTTGTAGAGTAACCTAGAAAGATTCCTTCATCACTTCTTGTGTCAAACTTTCCTATGTCCTCATCTCTCTTAATATAACACTTTCTTCCAAAGATCTTGAAATATTTAACAGTAGGCTTATAACCAAACCATAGTTCAAAAGGAGTCTTACCAGTATTACCACTGACATTTACCTGGTTTAAAGTGTACACAGAAGTGCTTACAGCTTCACTCCAATAGATGTGAGGCACATTTCCTTCTATCATCATTGTTCTAGTAGCATCCAAAATTGTTATATTCTTCCTCTCTACAACTCCATTCTGTTGAGGGGTTCAGGGAGCAAATAACTATCTTTTGATTCCATGCTCTTCACAAAAAGAATTGAACTCCCTAGAGGTGAGCTCACCACCTCAGTTTGACCTTAAGCAATTTATTTTCAAACCTTTCTCATTTTATGCCATAGCTTTGAAACTTTTGAACTTCTCCAATGCTTCACATTTTTCTCTTAAGAAAGCAACCCATATCATCCTAGCATAGTCATCAATAAGAAACATAAAGTACCTTTCTCCATGAAGGCTTCTGACTTTGGATGGACCACATAGATCAGTATGCACTAGCTCCAGTAATCCATTTGAATGATGGTTGCTCCAAAAAGAGACTCTAGTTTGTTTTCCCATCTGACATTCCTTGCAAATTGTGTTAGCAGGCTTCACTAGCTTAGGTAGATCTCTTACTGCTTGGGTGGAACTTACTTTGAAAATGTTATCAAAATTCACATGACATAGCCTCCTATGCCATAACCAACTTTCATCTACTTGAGCAATTAAACAACTTTCATTGGCAGCATTCAAGTGAAAAAAAATACCTTTTATCTTTTTACTTGAAGCAATTGCATTACCAAAACTTCCAAGTATCTTGCATCTTCCACCTTTGAACTAAAGATCATAACCCTTTTCCACCATCTGTCCAACAGTCAACAAGTTGTGCTTCAAACCTTCAACATAAAGGACATCATTAGTGTTATGCTTACCACCAAGACAAATAGATCCTCTGCCATGAATCACACCAACATTGTTATCTTTGAATCTTACAAACTCATCCTCATACTTCTCTAGACTTACAAATTTGCTTTTGTCACCAGTCATATGATGTGAGCATCCACTGTCAATAACCCACTCATCCTTTTCTTCAATCCGAGCTGCAAGAGCTTTCTCAACTTTAGCAGATTCAGTAGCCACCAAACCATTTTCCTTGATAGCAAGGAACACCCATTCATCTTCATTTCCATTTTCTTTATTAGACTCTTCATCAATCACTCCTTCAGCATAGTAACATTTATTTTGAAATCTAGATTTGTTAGGCTTAGTCCTAGGAACTCTTTCAGAACACCTTGATGCAAAATGACCTATTTTATTGCAAGAGAAACATTTAATAGGCAACATTCCTTTATACTTACCTTGTCCTCTACCTTCTTTCTTCACAATAAGTGCTTCCAACTCTTCCACCTCTCTTTCTTCATCTTCAAGTTGTTTCATTTCTTCCTCATACTTGAATGACTTTCTATATCACTCTCCCATATCATATCTTTGCTTGTTTCTTCTGGATACAATAGCCTTAAATGTAGTTTCAATCTTGGGAACAGATTCACCAAATTCACTCAACTCAAAAGCAGCAAGTTTACCAATCAGTGTATCTCTTGACATATTTGTTACTGATTTGAATTCTTCAATAGCATGAGCCTTTTCTTTGTAGGAGGGAGCCAATGATATGAGCACTTTAACCACAATTTCTTCCTCTTCTAGGGTACCACCAACACATCTAATACCCATCACTAGTTCATTTACTCTTTGCATAAAAGAAGAAATATTTTCATCTTCACCCATCTTCAAGTTTTCATACTTTCCTTTCAAACTTTGTAACTTATCCATCTTCACATGTACATCTCCTTCATACAAAGTTTCCAGCTTCGTCCAAATTGCATGAGCTGTCTTCAAACCTAACACATTTGTCATTTTTGAATCTATCAGTGCACTAAAAAAAGCTTCAATAGTCCTGACACTATTCTCAGTCAACCTCTTTAATCTCATCAATAGTGGAAGGACCAGTCTGAGGAATAACATATGGATTCTTTGTAATCTTCCAGAAGGGTTCACCAATACACCTCAAATGACACTCCATCCTAGCTTTCCATAATGAGTAGTTTGTTCCATCAAATCTAGGACTGTCCTTCTTGTATGATGTTATCTTGGGTCACCTCAAGCTTTTAAACTTCTTCAGAGGAACCTGCTCTGATACCAATTGTTGGAAAAACAAGGACAAACAACTGAGAGGGGGGGTGAATTAGTTGTCACAGAATATTTAAACTTTTCAAACTTTACTTAACTTAATCTCAGATCTGATGAATGAACAATAAACCATGAACAATCAACACATCAGAAGCACAGAGAACACCAATTTTTTTACGTGGAAACCCTATTAGGGGAAAAAACATGGTGGATGTTAGTCAATAATATTATACCTTGTTAAAAGTATAGTGAAAAATAATGGGAATGCACATGCATTCAGGCACACTGCCTAGATCTCACTACTCAAATACAAGAGTGCTCACTACCCAAGGAAGAGAAATGCAAATTAGATTCGTAGGGTATGAATTGAGAAAATAGCTTCTACACAAGCCTAATTACAGTTCCAATTAAGTATAAAAAACCTTCTTCACACTTCGCTCAAACTTCTTCACACTCTACTCTGCAATCGAATGAATAAATCAATGTTCACACACTTTCTCTTTCTCTGGCTTTCCTTCACGCGACACACACACTAACTTCGCTCAAACACTCTTATATATCCACAACATGAAATTACATCAACAACTTCATCAATTGAAAGTATAAAACAAGTTTACAATGTCGGCCCAAATTTACAAATAAATTTTTAATGTGAATCATACACTGTCGGCTAATATTATGATGTGACCCAAAACAATATCCTTGAGCATGCCAAACATTCAAATTTTAATCTTCAAGGATTTGCAGCACGTTGTAACCATCATGTCGGCCAACAACATGAAAACCCGAACACTCACGAGAAAAATCTTCAACCACAAGTGCACCAATCAACACAGATGTACAACAAAGATAGAGAATGATCTAAAAGAATCCACAAGCAATAAGAACTAACAAAGAAGCATCCACAACAACATAAATTACCAGAATCACATAAACTTCAATTAGAAACCATAGAAGTACTGTCAAAACACAATTGTTCATAGCACGATCAAATCTTTACGTGAACCTCTGAAACTTCTGGAAGATGAACTAGATACTCTCAACAATAAACCCTTTAGACCACAACAACTGATCTTCAATGTACATAACAAAAAACCTTCATGACCTTCAATGTTCCACTGGAAACATGCAACTCTTCCTTTTAACAATTTTCTCAAACAACTTCACTGCAACAATGCTAATAGTGTTGACATCAATGACAACCACATATCAACAACACAACCATAGCATCCAACACTCTATTCATTACAATTCACCTAAAATCACATTTTCATCACTTATCAAGTCCTATTTTGAAGTGTTGTAAAGTCTTGTAACAAGATTTCACACTTTTCTAGGCATAATTTCACTATTTACACCTTTCTTATGTTTTATTTGACCCTTTTATGCCCTTATAAGGCTTAATTAAGTGTTTTTTTAATGTAAACCCAACAAACAACATTAAATGTGACTTAATTCCTGACACCCACATTCATGTCCAAGGTGGGACCCATTTTCCATGGGTGGCAAATAAGTCCCTCTTGGCTCAAAATTCAAAATATTTCAAATTTTCTTTCGGGTTTTTATTTAAAATCACCTTATGTCAGCCTGTGATGAGGTATCATTGGGTTACTAAGGCACAAGTTAGTATAAATAAGTGTTTTTCTTCCCATTTTAACCCCCATTCATCAAGTTCACTTATTCACAAATTCATTCAAGCATTCAAGACTTTGCATCACTTAATCAAGCATTAATCAAGTATTTTGGAGCAGCCATTGTTATATCTTCAAATTTCTTCAACAAGGGTTTGGTAAGTTGATAGCATTTGCATGTTATTTTTTTATCACTCTCTTTCATTCCATTTCTTCATTAAGGGTTTGATCACCAAAGTGGGATTTGACCAAGGAAAATCCCTACAACCTAACCCTTAACCATTTTTCCCCTTTTGCATGTGTGCTTGCAGACTTGTGTATGCAAATTTGACACTGGTACATTTTGACCCAAATTTTGACGAACATTTGTCAGAATTTTGACGACCGTTCGTCAAAATTTGGGTCAAATGTACCAGTGTGACAAGCTATTAGGTGTTGAAAAGTGGACAAGAAGTTAACAAAGTGTTTCAAGTCAACTACAACCTATTTCAAGATTGGAGAAGACATTATGTCTGTTTTATGTAGAATTAACTTTGTCAACTCAACAAGTAGTCAACCTCAGATCTAGTGCTATAGGATTGGTCCCTGATTTCTCAGAATTTTGGGAGTGGACTGATTCACCATCAATGGAAAATGAGTCCCACCTTAAGGATGGAAATCCAAATTTTGTCAGATTTCAGATCTTGACACTCAAAAACTAGCTTTCAACAGTTTTCATCAGAAGCAGGACTGATTCGCCATTAGTGGCAAACGAGTCGCACTAGTGATTTTCAATGATCTTTTCCAGCATTCAAAATATTCCATAATCTTCATCAGACCTCTAGGTGCACTCTAAATCAGTCTTCTTCTTCTTTGTTTTGCATTTGTTCATACTTAGTTCATGTTTGCATATCACATTGTGTTTTCCAACATTGAATAATTCTTAGGTTTTGCATTCATAATCAATCAATTTGTTCATTTAACTACACTTAGATCATTCCATTTAGTCTAAATAACATCATACGTTGCATAATTTGAGTGAACCACAGACTTTTGAGTGGGGTTTATCTCTCTCCTTTTAGATGAAACATTCCTAAGAGTGCAAGAGTACCTATAAGCCCTACCCAAAAATCTATGGTTCACCTAAATGTAATGTTTTACCTGAATGATGCGCATGATAGCAATGAATAATGAAAAAGAAAAAAAAAATTGACTAGCATAAGGTTTTAAAATACCAAGTTGGTCCTTTGGCATTGCAATGAGTTCTGCAAATTCAAGTGTAGAAATAACTCTTCCTTGGATAAAAAAAGATTTGTAAACCATGAGAAAATATATATGATGAAATTTCAAACATAGTAACAATAATAACATGTTATTTATGGTTGCTAGACAAAAATGTTTTCCTACAATATGGGATGTTGTCAGGTTCCTCACATCCTGTAGAGAATATTTACAAAGAAAAAAAGAAACATAATGTAATAAAATGGATTTAGAAAGGATTAATCTAGTACCTCACTACCTTGGTATTCCTCAAGCTACTACTTACTCAGCTAGCCATTTGATCTTAGAATTTCTATAGCAGATTTAGGCAGCAAAAAAGAAAACAAGACAATAATTGTATCCCCAAGTTCTTGATCGACGTGTGGACTATTTCCAACAGTTTGACTTGTTTCTGCACCCTAGTTCATTCCAAACTTCCATGCATAGGTATGATGGGATTTGGGGCCACTGCCATAGATCCTCCTTGCATGGGGTTAAAGTCATGCATTATATCACTTCCCTTTTTTGGGGTTCAAAAGATATTGAATTTCAAAGCATATTTTCTAGGAGATTTCTGAACATTATGGAAAACCTAAAATTGTAGAGCATCCTTTTGGCTTGGCTTCACACCATCTGTTGTCCAATCTATTTATTTCTTGTGGCCTCTCACACAAGATTTATTTCTCTTGAATGGTGTACCTTCTTTAGCACTGAATGGTCATACAAGTTGACAACTCATACTCGTCATGCATAATGCTAGATTTTTTGTATCATGGGAAATAATTAGCTAAGAATTTTGAACCAATTTCTTCTATTTTTTTCATATTTCTTCAACATCAAGAACATGTCATTATTATTTTTACCAAGCACCGATCTTATTTATTTTAATACATGGATACCTCCATGTTAATTCATACACCTCTCCATGCTATTAAGCATCTAAAATTGTGTAGATGGTTGGTCTAAGTCAAAAAGACTTGTCAATCCACATCACTAAGGTTAGCATCACACCTCCTTTTTACCATTACAAAACATTTCTTTCTTCCACTTGTGATTTGATTTTAAGGTCAATAATTTCCCAAGAGGTATGGAAAAACATAGTTACCCCAACCATAGTAGAGAAATTAAGGGCTAGCGATCAAGTAATAACTATTACAAGGTCTCCATATTTTTTTCTTCATTCATACCATGTAAATGAGAGATCGATTAAAAAAAATCATAATAAAGAAATAAAGTATTGATTAATGCTAAGTTGTGTAGTATGGAGGAAAAATAACTTGGGTGTGCTTCACACAAGCACTCACGTTAACTATGTGAAAAGCGGCACCAATAATGGAGTGTCAGACAATTGTGAATATATTCCCTTAATACTGGGATAAATCGGATAGAGTGAAATGGATATATATGTGTATTTAAATGTCCTTAATGTTTAATTAGTTTCATCCTGAAAATTATGATTCATCTAAATTGAATACTTAAATTTTTTTCATTGTTTCATTTTATATAATTGCAAGGAGAAGAGGCATATAAATAAAAGTCAAGTTGTAACTTAATACAAATTAGCATGACCATGTATGATCTTCATATTTTAGTTATAATAGTGAGACCTTCATTTGTTTTTACAATAATTTTGTTTTCAATTTTAAATCAGTCTAGTCATGAATAAATATGCATATGGTATGTCCACTTATAAGAAGAAACTATTGTCATGCATTCATTAATTATGTTTTCCTTGAATTATTTCATTTATTATTTTAATTGGATAAAACTGTTGTTATTTTTAAACTATGGGAAAATAATTTTTATTACTTTCCTGGAGTAACTTGTAGTCTAGTTTTAACTTGTAATATTACCCAACTTTTCAATGGGTGAGAACAAACCATCATATGTTAAACACTTAAATTAGTTAAGGGAGGATGTAATGGAATTTTTTTTTTTGTAGCAATTTATACAATGTAAATAAATCCTTGTAACGAAGGTTCGATGTTAACCCTCTTGCCATAAAATGATACTTATGATACTATTATATCACCATTTCATTTCCTTCTAGAATGACTCCAAGAAAGAAAGAAAAAGTGTTGTGACATCGAGGGTAGTAACAACTAATGCATGCAATGTTTAGAGAAGATTAATGCTTATAAATTACTTGTATATAATAAAGTTATAATATTACATTTGGAAGAACACAAAATATCCAAAGGATCAGTGATCATACCATACACAACTAAGAGGTTACCATTTCTGATGTCAAGCTTTTATTCTTCAAAAGAATTTTTTCCTCCATCCAAGGGAGTTGTGTCCATGTAACCTAGGCATCACATATTCCTAACATGCATATTAGGAAACTAGACTTATGGTCAATCAGTTGACACCATTGTAATCTATGCCCTTTTCAAATTAAGGAGGGTGGTTACAATTATTAATGTTATATACGTACAAGACATATGTATGAATAAACCCCACCTAATAAACCTAGAAGTCTTAAGGTAGTTAATTATGCCTTGCTAATATGGAAACATTAGGTTAATTATCTTAGATCTTCTTAGAATGAATGTGTCTTGCAAGTTGAAAGTTGGTAATGAAATTGCACAAGTGACAACATCAGATGTTATATAATTCCAACTTGTCAAGCATAGTAAGGTGTTAATTGCTTCCTTAAGAAAAATCATGATCTAAATAAAGCATCTTTAAAAGATGATTTTCCCCTTCCTAATATTGACATGATAGTAGATTCCACCACGAGACATGCTTTATTATCATTTATGGATGGCTTTTCAGGATATAATCAAATCTTCATTAATCCCCAAGATCAATACAACTTTTAGCACACCTTGGGGAACATTTTGTTGGGTCATCATGCCTTTTAGATTGAAAAATGTTGGAGCAACATATCAAAGATTTATGTCATTAATATTCAATGATTTTATAAACAACATTTTGGAAGACTATGTTGAGGATATTTTGGCTAAATCTATTACTTGTCAAGATCATGTCAAAATCCTTTTTAAAATCTTTGAAATAATCCACAAGTACAACATGAGATTGAACCTGAAGAAATGTGTCTTTGGTGTGGATGGTGGAAAATTGTTGGGTTTCATAGTGTCACATAGAGGCATTGAGGTGGAGACAAAGAAGATTGATGCTATAATAAACATGCTACCTCCTAAGAACATTTCTCAACTATGTAGTTTATAAGGAAAGATTCAAGTTATTCGTCGCTTCGTTGTGTCATTAGTGGATTAGAATTTTCCCTTTACCCAAATCCTTAAGAAGGAATATGAATTTAAATGGAGTGAAGACTATCAAAAGGATTTGGAAATTTTGAAAGAATATCTAGCTAATCCTCTCATCTTGCCACCTTTTATTCAAGGAAAACTATTCATCCTTTATATATCAACATCAACTCATGCCCTAGCTACATTATGAGCTCAACAAGATAAAAATGGCAAAGAACATCCTATTTATTACATTAGTTGAACCTTGATTGATTATGAAACTTGATATAAAACAATAGAAATACAATGTTTAGCTCTTATATTTTCTACTAGTAAATTGAGACATTATTTATTAAATGCAAAAGTGAATGTTGTCATAAAATTTGATCCTTTAAAACACCTTTTTACTAAAATAGATTTTTCGAGATGTTTAGCTAAGTGGGTTATGTTGTGTACTAAATTTGACCTTAAATTTGTTCCTCAAAATGTGATCAAATGACAAGCTTTGACTGACCACTTAGTTGATACTCCCTCACCATTAGCATTACCACTCATGAATCATTCCCTGATGAGAATGTGTTAATAGTAGAGGATGAAACATGGGAATTGTATTTTGATGGATCTAAGTGTCGAACTAGCTCTAGAGTAGGGGTTATATTAATCCCACCTTCAAGAAAGCTTATTCCCTTATCTTATATTTTAAACTTCCTATGTACAAACAACACTGCAAAGTGTGAAGCCCTAATTGTTGGGATATGTGTGGCCTTATCCTTAGGTGTTCAACACATTCATTTATTTGGTGATTCTCAATTAATAATAAAACAAATCAATGGATCCTATCAAGCAAAACATGACAAGTTATCTCAATACAAAAAATATTATGATGATTGCTAGAACATTTTGAATCTTACACAATTGATAATGTCTCATGAAAGGATAATTGACATGCAAATGCAATGGAAAGTGATGATTCTCTTATTTCTTTCAAAGATCTTTCCATGTATTTTACATTCATAGTTCACACGATCACAAAACCATCCATAGATGAAAAGATGAAAGATGAACTAGTTGCCAATATTGAAGCCTCTAGTGAATGGTACTCACTGATATTAAATTATTTAAAAGAGGGTACCTTTCCTAAAACAACTACTAAAAACACTAGAGCTCGTATTAAAAAACTTACAACTAGATATATAATCCTAGTAGATGTCTTATATAGACGATCCTTCAATGGTCCTTTTATTTGATGCCTTAAACAATTAAAAATTACTATAGCCCTTGAGGAAGCTCATGTGGGTGCTTGTGGGGGAATTTTGGTGGAAGATTGTTAGTTCAAAAGTTAACTCATATAGGATACTATTGGCGAAATATGGAACAAGATTGTTTTGATCATGTCAAGAAGTGTTACAAATGTCAAGAGCATAACAATTTGATTCACGCTCTTGCTTTCGAACTTCGTGCCCAAGTTCCTATTTTTCCATTTTCAGTTTGGGGTTTGGATCTCATTGGAAATATTTCTCCTCCCTCCTCTTCTAGGCATACTTTTATAATCAGTGCAACATATTACTTCATGAAGTGGGTAGAGGGCATTCATCTTCGCTTCAAACTACTGATGCAATCTGTTGTTTCATCTTGGAAAACATTATTTCTATATTTGGTCTTCCTTCTGCATTAGTTTCAAACAATAGGATACCATTTAAGAAAAATGAAGTAAAGAAATTTATGCAGGAGCATCCAGGGTGTAAGAGCAATCTTGCATCACCCAAAAAAAAATGTTGGTTCTTTTCAATAAGGGCTAAATTTGGTAGGGTTACTATTTTAGTAAGTTTGCATTTATGCACAATTAGACACAAAATCTTACAATGACCTCCAAAATGGTAAATTGAAGCCAATGGTGAAGAAAACACTTCAATACCATTTGTCATTTGAGAGATTAAAATATTAATTTTTGAAAATCCTAGTAAAATCTTCTGGGTCAATTTTGAGGCACTTAGAGGCCCCGAATGGGCCTGAAAATTGGTGGAAAACAAAAGTGGATGGCCTTTAGACTCTAATTTCTAGCACAATATTTCTCAAGACCTTTCTAAAAAGGTATTATAATAGAAAGACGGTCAGATCAAAAGTTATGACCCCACGAAGTTGTAATACTAGAATTAATAAAATTTCAAAATATCTTCCTGAGGAAGTTACACTTTCTAGAAGATTCTGGGGCGGTTACACTTTCTAGAAGATTCTAAGTTACACTTTCTAGAAGATTCTGGGGCGGTTACACTTTCTAGAAGATTCTAGGGAAGTTACACCTTCCAAATAAAGGATGTAAAGGGGGAATACAGAGAGGGGGCAAGAGCATAGTAGATGGTGGCTCTTATTTGCAAACTTGTAGATTTATGTAATCAGAAAGCCCACGTGATGTCAAATATAATGTTGTAATTTCATTTTCATTTCAGTGATAATAGAAAATATTTGCTTTCCTTCTTTCATTTTGTTTGTGCCATTATATGTTGTTTTCGTGAGTTTTAGATTGTAAGGGGAGCACCCTTCATCAAAAATTATTGGACACATTTCACATTCAACACAGTTTTTCATCACCATATTACCCACAATCTAATGGTCAAGTGGAAGCAACAAACAAAACACTCAAAAAAATCTTGTGAAAGACAACAAGTAAACATAATGTAAGGATTAACACACTCAATTGTCTTATGCATTATAGGATTATCACACAAGTATTAAAAAATCCATAGGAAATACACCTTATAACCTTATCTATGGTCTGGATGCAATAATGCCCTTAGAGTTAGAAATTCCTTCATTGAGAATTTCTCTTAGGAGCCTTATTGATGATAACACCTACAAATAAAAATAATTATAACAACTTGAAATGCTTGATGTACAATGTATAAATGCTCTTGAGCATCTCCAAGCTTATTCTAAGATAATGCAATGGAGTTATAATGATAATGCCATTCCTCGCTCATTTAACAAAGGGGATTTGGTGTTATATGAAAATGAATGCAATGTTAATGTCACTCTAGGTGAAAAAGGAAAGTTCAATCTGCATTGGTTAGGCCCTTATGTAATTGGTGACAATTATGGGTTTGGAGTGTATACATTAATGAAAATGGATGGTACACCTCTCTAAGAGCCTATAAACACTATGGATTTGTGTAAATATCACACAATTCTTTTGAATAGAATGTATATTGAAGCATGTTGATTAAGTAGATAGTTTTCTATTTTATCTCACATTGCTTCATTCTTGAAAAACATTAGTGGTGTGTCTTGAATCATTTTGAGTAATTTTTCATCATTTTGAATTATTAATTTCTTTTGTACATGCTATTAATTCAATCATATGTGTGTTGTGTTAAGTTAGATCATTACATGCATTTAATTTCCAAATTAGATCATAAGGGTATGTAGTTTAACACAATTACACTTAATCAAAATGTAGTATCTAAGTAAACATAAGTTTTTAGGTTAGATCGCATAACATTAGATCATGGAGACATTTATTAAATAATCTTATATAGATTGTTTAATAGATCGCATTGATATGTAATTTAAAAAGAACATAAAAACATGCTCATATATAACAATTATAAGTTTTATATACATTGTCACCATGGTAATAAAATGTGGCTTAATACAACATAATACATATAGGGAGGCCTATGGCTAGCAAAATCCTTAGGGCCTAGTGGTGGTGGTGCTTGTCAAGAAAAAATGGATCGTGAATGGCTCATAGATCTCATTTGTAAGCCTTGAACCTGGACTAAAGCTATACCCTCATGAACAAGAGTGATAATGCACTCCTAGTCTATCTAATCCTTATTCACTCGTACTATAGCAAGTTTTGTCTACAACCTATTGGGTTTCAACTACTTGAAATCTTGTGCCTCACTCTCAAAAGGAACTTGAGTGGCTCAAAGGTCCTCATAGGTAGCTCTAAGCTCCTCTTGTGTGGCTCTAGACTCCTCCTCTCTAGCTTTGAACTCCTCAATCATCCTCATAAGATTCCCTCAACCTCACTAAGGGCTCAAAAAGGTCAACATGGCACCCCATTAGGTAGTGTCCTATGCTCCACTTGTATCACCTAGTGTGGGGGCATAGGTGGTGTCATGTCTGTGGTGACTCGAGTGAAGTCTAACCACTCTCGTGTACCAACTGCAATAAAGAAAACATAACACAAATCCGAACACTATATATCATAATTAATGCATAACTAAAAATTTAAAAGATAAATTACATATCATCACTTGGATATCTAGTCCTCTAGTTAGGATCTCGATAGGATACGATAACCACCCTATCAAGACTCCTTGCATGTGTAGGAAGAATGGTAGGTGCAACACGACTACACTCTCCATGCTCATGGGATGAAATGTCAGCTAGAGTCGCTATCTATATTCGGGTGACATGAGGATGAGATGTTGATCTCTCATTGGGAGCATCCATGGCCTATGTTGGCTCCCCTCCCATAGGTTGTTGATCCTCCTCTGTATCATTCATCCTCTCATCATCATATGTAGTATCTCCATGCACGAAAACACCTCTCTCACATCTCTAAGACTTGGAAGAGGTCCATCATCACAGGTAGGATGATTTTCAGGGAAGACTATGTGGAGGTCGTGCTCTCATCCATCATCTCTCATATCCTATAGTGGTTCCCACATCATCAACATCAGATGTTGGGGGTGCATCCTAGTCCTCATCATTTGAGTAACTGAAATAGATGTTGTCGATGGTAGGATGAAAGATGTCTCTTGGTTTGGCACCACTCTGTGCAACTCTCAAATAAGTAGGTCATGGATTGGGTGCTACCTGAACCTATCCAAAATGATGCATGATGTGATCATAGTAAAATGGTATTAACAATATAGTCATGACATCCAACCATCAATCTATCCTACTGTATCTTGGTCATTTGTCGTGTATGATCTAGCCACTGTGATATAGTTTTGTAGGTTCTCCACACTATATCATCCTTCTCTAAGTGATCAAACTAGACTCTCCAGTGTAAAATATCTTTGAACTACCAAACTCACCTCAAAGTATAGCTATACGCTCTTGGATAACCAAGGGTTGTCATGGCAGGAAAACCAATAGATCTAGTGCATGTGATATGCTCAAAAGCCTACACCAAAATGAGTGTACAATGCACTATACTATGAAGCTCATGACATACAAAACAACCAAGATCATAATAGAGCTGATCTAGCATACTGCGACCCCATGCATATATGGTCCAATTCTGCTCCATATTGCTAATGGTGTGAATGAGGCCTCCCTCGAGGTATGGACCTCGTCTGTGCTAGTGTCATGATCACACACATAATTTGTTAAAGCAATGGAGAGAAAGCATATGGAAGCCATTAGATGTTGATGCAAGCCCTAATATCCTCAGGAGTAATAGGGTGGTTGGTACAATACTGAATGTCATGCCTCATCTATCAGCATGTGTGATCCTCCTCCAAGTGGACGGTTACCCTAGATGGGTATCCTAAAAATTTGATGTACAACCTCCCATGTCACTGTCATCTCCCTAGTTGGGAGAAACAATGTAAAACTGTCATAATCCAACCTCTTTACTAATTCCAGCAACATTGGATTATGATATCTCATGGGTGGCATGAGATATATCCAAAATATCCCAGTAACACAAAGAGTCTCCACCTCCTCAGTTAGTCAGGTAACTTGGTCTTAGAGGAAAGAAAATAATTGTCCTCCTAATTGCTATTGGGAACATGGTGGAACCTGAAAGAAGCAAAGGAAATCATCAGTAACATCACAAAAATGGTCAACCAAATAGATAACAACAAAGAAAAACTACCCCTAGACATTCTGCCCATAACGGGATAGGGTTACCATTTCTGGATGGAGGGTCTAGGACAGATCGCCAAAATGGGATAGGGTCACCATTTTGGGATGGGGTCCTCTAGATTTTTGGAAAAATGTGTAAACAGTGCAAGATGTAAAGGAAATCACCAAGAAAAAGGTACAACAAACTCACCTCCAGTGGGATGTCACCATCTGCAATCTTGGATCATAGAACGTCTAATATTGGGGGGTCATAGGGTCGTTAGCTTGGCATCTTCACTCCTTTGCAACAAGGTAATATCCAAATGGTAAATGCCAAAATGATAGTCAAAATATGATTTTACATTAACATATAGTAAAGTTTCTTAATAGTACATTTTACTCAAATCACCATAATGGGGGCTAGAGAACTTCATTTTTGATGTCATTTGTTGTGTTGGATTCATAGTTCTATCCCCGATCACATCTAATGTTTACTAATAGATGGTGTTGTGATATCATAACCCTATCATAAGTGTTTCAACCTAGCAATTTGATGAGGTTAGATTGCTACCTTGATTCCACCTCCATAAATCAAGTGGAATCAGGGGGCATACATCTACCCTCGAATTTGATTCTCTATAGAAGTTTGACATGTTTTAAAATTATTTTGATAGATAACAAATCGATTTTGTAGGATGTGGTTCCTAACATTGTCGTTTTTCAAATAACTACATTGGAGGCTTCATTCTCCTCGTTTGCAAATAAATTGCAATATCCATATGAGTATCCTTTTAATGAAGCGTAATTGTAATTTACTTTCAAGTACTTTAGCGTGCATATGCACGTAGTGTCATATGGCTGCTAAAGTGGGGGATAAATGTAGAGTAGGAAATTTTACTCCCTTGTAGGTGATAGTAAAATTTCATGCTTAGTTTGGACCTATTTTAGTTACATCACATTTATGCATTTCACCCTTCCTAAATAGGCCTATTTCCCTTTATTATGCATCCCAAAGCCATATTTTTTCCTGTTTTCAAAAAGGAGAATTGATATTTAATTGATGCAATCAATAATTAAAATATTATGTCATAAGTGTGTCTTGGATTTATGATCCAAGACCCATTCACCCAAGGGTGAATGGGTCCTCTTTAAGTCCTAAGACCCAATTTAAAACATGTTTTTGGTGGCATTTTTATGATTCAAATTCAAATTTCAAATGTTGACTATTGGGATCTAATATTCAGGAAATTAGAGAAGAAGCCTATAAAGCCTAGTCTTATCACCATTTCAAACTAGATCAAGAGATTGAAAGAAGAGATGAAAAAGAGATTTTGAAGAAGAAAAAAAGCAAGAAAAAGTTGAAGTCTTGGAGCAACATTGTTTGTATTTGCAAGTCTTCAAGCTCATTTTCTAAGAGTTGATCAAGCATTTTTCATGATTGAAGGTTGATTCTAATGGTGGAACTTGATGGATTCTAGGTTTGGGGGATACATTTGGCCATTTACCATACCCTAATGAATTATTTTCTTAGAGTGTTCCCATCTTCAAGCTTCATTCTACTAACAACCTATGACAAGGTATCATTTTGTTTTCAGATTTATTTGGGGTGTCTTGATTTATCCCTTAGTGAATCTTTATCATTTATCATATAGGAATCATACTCTAATGCACTTGAGTAGAGTTTCATTGCATTTTAGCTCATAATAACCTTAGATTCACTTAAGGTTAGGGCTCACACACTATCATTTATCATATTTTCTTATATCAAGGTTTAATTACGAAACTTGAGGTTTGACCAAGGTAAACCCCCATACAAACAAACAAACAAACATTTTTTGTTTGTAGATTTATTGCACGTCCAGATCCAAAACTGAAGATTTGTAGGTACAAGAGCTGAGTGTAGACAAAGGGCTACAACTTCAGTTTCTACAGTTTCAGAAAGGACTACTAGGACTCATTCTCCATAGGGCGAATCTATCCTCCAGTAGACCTCAAAACAATTTTTTGGTGCCAGGTACATTTGTCTAGACCCTTCTTAGATCTGCTTGCAAACTACCATTTTAGTTTCTATATATTTTTGGAATTGGCATTTTACATATTAGGTCTTATTGTTCAATTAGTTCAAGTGCATCAAATCATTGCAATTCAATCCCAAATCTCCCTATTGTCCTAAGGAATTGAGATCTAGGTCTGATTGGCTCACCTTAGGGTTGAAAGTCAATCTTTACACCTTGTGATCTCTTTCCTAATGAAATGCCCATTGGGGAAAGGACACCTATAAAAGATTCCCTATAAGGTTTTAATACAAACCATCCTTTTAGGGGATCCTCCTTTCCCGTCCATTTCACTTTGCTACAAGATTAATCTATATAATGTTACAATATGGGATAATAACCTATATGTAATTTGAAACAACCATCAAGACAAACCACGTGTAATGTGAAACATGGAAATATGCATTAACCTATAAATACAACAAATCTATGAGCTCCAACTTTCATAAAACTATAGTAATAGTTGAATCCCAACAAAAAATTTACATCAAGTTTCTAAAAGAATACATAAATTTATAAATAAACATAAAGGTTACCAATAGGCTTCTAAAGAGTCTTGAAACTAATATTTTTTAAAAGGGAATTTTAGTACCATGATGATTTTGTTTAGTTGATCTTTTGGTGTCCTTAAGAAGTATATAATATTTTATAAACTTATTTTTCCAATTTAAAAAAGTAGGTTGAAGACATGACTAAGGTAGAGTACAAAAAGACTCCTCATCCACATAGTCACTAAAGAATTGTAGAGAAAAATACATGGAATCCACATGCAAATTTAAAGAAACACTAACGTGGTCTTGAATAAATTCAAAAAATGGTCTTTCAAGTGTCATGTAAATTAAAATAATAGAAATATATTTTCCCTAAATAGTATTTTTTTGGAAGTTGGTCAATATTTAAGATTATGTCAAGAGATAAACCAAGGGCTAGTTGACTAGATTAAATAACATTACTCGTATAAACATATATGTTCATTTTTTTAGATTGAAAGGTATAAGCATTCAAAAAATCATATCCAATTTTTTTATAGAGAATGCTAAAGACTAGAAAGGGTGAAAAAAACAAACTATTTTGATCTCAATTCCTTTTTTTTCATATTATCAATGTTCAAAATCCTCTCTACACATAATTTCCATCATAATCTATAGTCTTTTGCTTTCTTATATGTTCAAAGAAAGAAGTCAATATTTCCTATAATCAATTTCTTTGTATAGAATTCTATCTTTCTATATTAGGAAGATCAAAATTATGTTAACTAGATCCTTTTTTCCAACCTTATTCTACCATGATAGTTTAAGCATCCAAATGCATGCATTATGATATCACATAATATAAACATTATTGAAATAAGAAATAACTTGTCTTCATGATATACAAGTAGAATAAACCTTAAAAGAGCCATGTAAAATATCATCTTTTAGACTCATTTATAAAATTTGGATTAAAAAAATCCTATAAGTAAGGGACAAGAAAGAATCCTACTAATCCTTTAGCATTATTAAGTTAACAATCCTATGTTTAGTAGACATGTTAAAATTGGGAATTTAGAAGTGAGTGATTTTAATATTATGAGGAAGAATGGGACAATGCAAGTCTTTTTTATTTATATTGATGCAATATATCCCTTAATTCAAGATGCAATTAGTAAACTCTAGCTTAATTTAGCATGCATGCAATTGGTCCCAAAATATGGTCTACTTCTCTATAAGAACTCTTGCTATATTCTTGTATTGGATATCCATAGTTAAGAAGAAAGTGCACAACTTGATATAAAAGGTACACAATTTGGATCCCTACATTCAAATGAGTGATGTGAATTCTTCTAGCTTGCATGTTAAAAAGAGCTGATAGAGCCAATTTGGTTTGTGATGAATTTACATTTCATACCCTCTAGAGTCCAAACAATGAATAAACACATCAAACACAACATACTTGTAAGCTCTCTTTGAATATGAGATAATGTGGGTACCCTTAAAACCCCAAATATTGCACCCTTAAATAAATCAATCCCTCCAAATCTTGCTTAAATAAGAGAGCTCATTCAAATATAAGCTCATGAAGATGCTTCAACTTTTCATAAGAAAAACATAGAGAAAAAATTGTTTCTATTATTTATAATAGAAAAAGGATTAACAAATAATTACAATTTTAATAGACAAAAATGAAGAAAAAGTAGATGATATATGCATTGAGGGTGGCCTTAGTCATTTTTTTAAAACAACAATTACATATTGTTGTACATGAAATTAAAATTTATGATGTAATCAAATGGTGCCATGTTTTTGTTCTCCACTAAAATTATCACAATAATTTAGGTATGTGAACATTATTGAAAATCATATCTTTAGATTTATCTTCGCCAAATCTTGATATTTGTTTTTTATTAAAGGTAAAGCAGGTTTTGAAGGGACCCAAAACTCCTTACAAAAGAAATGTTGCTAAAGAAAAAGAAAGACAACACAAGCAATCAACCATTAGCAATACATCAGCAAAGAAAACAACAAAAAGCAGTAGCCTATTGTGAGTTTTTCAAAATCTTTGCTACTTCCAGATCTTGGGAAATGATAAACTTGTGCATGTTCACCACCTCATCTAACTCTTTTCTCAGGATTTCCAAAGTTTTCTTGGCTTGACTTCAAGTACGGGTACTAAGACCAATGCCACCTATAGAGCCCTGTTTTCCCTTTGTCAAATCCACCCTATCACCAACATCCTCCTTCACCTACTTAGAAACCTCCCCTTTCTAGTTTCTATCTTTCTCATTGAGAAGGTTAAGACCTTGAATATTATTGTGAAGTGTTGTCTCACTAACTTTGACCAATTTCTCAATATTTTCATACACTTTAAGAGTCTTTTCTTCCAATGCTGAGATCCTGGATTCAAAATCCTTCTTCATAACAAGAACATCATTTCCCACATATTGGAGGATACCCAACATTTTATTATTCTAATCATAGATTCTAGAATCCTCCTTGTTGATGTTCTTATCAGCTCTATTAATCATGGAGTACACTTTCACATTGATAACTTTAGTAAAAAACCATTTGAATAGTCTAAAATAAATAACAACACCATCCTTAGCCATACCTAGAACATTGTTAATTTCATTTCTATTGCAGTTGAAAATATTGATATCATCAGATAGGTCATCAAGGGGATCATTCAAATTCTCCTATTGAGTGCCACCATGCATAACAACCTTCCATTTTTCTTTGCCATAATCCTCACCAAGTAGTTTAATTTTGGGTCTAGGGACCTCCTTCACAGTAGTTAGAGAAGACTTGATTAGACCAACATCCTCATCCACAAACCACCATCCACATTTCCCTCATCAACTTCCTCAACATTACCAAATTTCATTTTCTTCTTAGCAACAAAAGAAGAAAATGCATGTCCCTTATCCTTAATACCTATGGTACTATAAATTCTCATCTTGGGGTTCTTCCTGTTATGGGTAGAAGGGGGTTCCAAAGTAATATCCTTGATATCAGAAGAGTGGACCGCCTCACCCTTCTCATTATCGCCCTCAACACTATCAAGTAGAGGACTTTTCCTTTTAAGGGTAGGAGAGGACTCCAAAACAAAACCTTCACCATGGTCCTTGGTAGATTTCAAAGCATTACTTTTAGAGGCAAGGGAAGGGAAGTTTATTTCCTCATCCTCATTACTTGTCTAAGAACCCCCAAACTAAGAAGACTAGGGTTTCATCTTGGATTGTTTCTTAGGCTTAGGTTCAAAATTTGTACGGGCATCAAAATAAACTTCCATTGATTCATCCTCAAAACCTTCCTCTTCTCACTCTTCATCTTTTGACTCTACACCAATATCATACCTAGAAAATTGCTTAGCTTGCTTGAAAAGATGGGTTTTATGCAATTTCTTAGGCTCATCAGGAATATAGGACTTAGCATATTACATTATTAACAAAATCAGATCCTCATGTAAGATAGTGTTCCTAGAGATTTTTCTATGTTCTTTAATCCCATTTTCTAGAGAAACCAACAGATAGTAAGGAAAGGAGATTAACCTTTTATGCCTAAAATGATTTAAAAGGATAACATGGTACCCAAAGAGTGGAGAAAATATACCATCCAAAGAGAAGTACCTCATCAAGGCAATGGTCATGTTTTCCCAAATGGGATTGATCGACTTCTATCATACCCCCCGCAAGCCACTTTAACCAACCTATCTCACTCATTATCTTTGAAAAAGAGTTTCATAGAAAAATTTGAGGCTTTCCTGTCTCTAAATTTTTTCATTACTTTAGTTGGAAGACCTGTTATCCTACTAATAAGCTCCTCAGTGATGTCAAATTCCATTCCATACACTTTAAGAACTTTGTCCTTCCAACCAGTCATAAAGGCTTTGGAAACTTGCGAGTCAAAGCCATGCAATTTCTCAATATAAAGGGTGACTCTGCCATCCATCAAGATTTTCTAGACATTCTAATTACTCTTTGTAGCTTCGCATGACATGAGTAAACCCTACTTCTATCTGTCCCCATTGCAACCAAACAATAGAGCAGAATAGAGAAAATAAAAGTCCACCAAAAGATAAAATCCAAGGTTCACTGCCAAAAACAAGAAAAAAGCTCCTTTACAAACCCAAAATCTATGTAGGATTGACTTTGAAAAGACAATTTATCAGAATAATCTTTAAATGTCGATCCTTCCCATAATTGCCACTTTCATTAATGGGAGTTGAGCTGAACTCAGAGGGGAGGCCTTTTTCAATAATCATAAAATTAAACTTCACCTTGTGACAACATCTGATCCACGAAATGAGCACCATCTTGCAACAACTAAATTTCATGATTAAGGATACTTTTAGCTTCAAGGGGAAAGGGGTTGTTAAATCTCATTCACTTGGCATGGAAGTTACCCCAATATTAGCAAAGCAATCAAAAATCATATTTCCTTCCTAAAAGATATGAGAGATATAACAAACCCCAAAGGAATTTATAATGGATATAGAATCTCTAATGATTTTCTCAATGGACCAACTTGGCACTTGAACTTTGTTAAGACAATTGATAATATTCAAAGAATCTCCCTCTAGTGAGACCTTCTTGAATCCTTTGGACTAAGCAAGTTTCAAACCGTGATAGTGATTGGATTAAACTATGGTTGATATTTTGGGTAAAACTATCTATGTAATTCTATCTTGATTTGATGAATGGATTGAGATCAATCTTTGGGAACTTCACAACTTCCTCAGTTTACTCCTCAATGTCAATCCAGGAGTGTAGGCTTGTGAAAGATATTGGGGCTATTTTCCTAAGGGTTGAACCTAGAAATCCAAGTGGGGATGGATGCAACTACACGATAATTGCATTTGTTCATAAATCTGGTTCTCAGACCTCATGTCACCTGTGTGCCAGGAACCTGGGTAGAGTAGTTCATAACAGAAGTAGATTAAGGGTTTTGGCAATGCCTTCCTCCCTATAAAAGTATCGCATTAACCTAACCATGTTGTCATTCCAACTGAAGTCCATTCATGAGTTTTTCAGAAAATTGGGAGAACGATAGGTAATATGATTATGGTGATAGGTGTCATGTAACTCTTATCAGTTGTTCTTAATACATGATAATGATTTGTTTGATTTATATGTTTTTAATATTAAATAGTTATGGTAATATGATGATGTCATTCAAATGAACGTTCATTCATGAGTTTTTAAGAAAATTGGGAGAATGATGGGTAATAAGATTATGGCGATGGGTGTCATTTAACTCTTATTATTTGCTCTTAATACATGATAATGATTTGTTTGATTTATATGTTTTTTTTATTGAATTGTTATGGAAATATGTTTGATTATGTAATTGATGGAATTAGACAATTATTTATAGATATTTGTTTTGAAAATGATGAAAAGTTTATTCATATCATTTTAAAAATAAATTATAAGTTTTTGGTAATTAATATTTGTGAGTAATTGCTAGTCAAAAATATTTTAATATATTTAAAATCTTATATTTATTATTATTCATTCAAAATTATAAATAAATATTTTTATTTAATTGAAAATAGAAAATAATATATTTTAATAAACAAATTTTTAGATAAATATTTTTCAACAAGTTGAAGTTTATGTTAGATTTTTTAATATGTTTTCTTTTTTCCTCAATGTATGGAAATGATTTTTCTTCCATGTTGGCATTATGGTTCTTGAATGCAAGTTTTTAAGAGGATATTTTTTATATCATCTAAAGGTATGTGGTAAATTTGACGGTTAAGGTTTCTACATTTATTTAGCAAAATGCTTCAATGGTTGGGAAACAAATAAAAATAAAGTTAGTACAAATAAGTTGGTATGAAGGTTAGGGGGATTATAATGTGTGGAGGTAAATATAGTAATGCAATTCACCAAAAATAGAGATTAGGCTCTCAAGAGTCAAGAGTGCAATGGAAAGAGAAACCAATGGAGCTACACTATAATGTATTCTAAGTTAAAATGTGATTAATTTCATAAATTATTTAAAAGAGGAATTTGTTAATCATTATTATTATTAATAACAAAAACTAGACTCAAAATGAACTTAAAAAAATAACAAAGAGATAACAATCCATGGTGATCCTGACCCTTTTACTATTGCAAGAGTATGGAGGAGAAATACTACAAAGTGCTACAAGTACACAAGAATGATGAAGTCTCATTACACTCTTCTTATGTTGACCCATCAACATTAGCATCCACATCAACATATACATTGACAACACATCAAACTATTCCAAAAATCAAGGTGCTATGTAGTGCCCCTCCATTCTCACTATGGATGTGTAGGAAGTTTGACTTTGAAACTTGGAGATGAAGGTAAAATAATAGGGACATTTAAAGGTATGTGCTAATAATGTTAAGCAATTAATGTTGTATATTATGAATTTATGGACATATTGATGTGATGAGACTATTTTGATTACCTTTGGGGTTATCACTTGATTCTAAAATATTATTATTGTGTTGACATGTTATTATGATTTTGATTATGATTATGTTTATTGTCATAAAGATGTACTGACTTGTGTTCAAACTTTGTGGTTGCAATATGGAACATGAGTTTTTGTTAGTGCTTTGGTGAGTATGATGTATATTGTCATATTATTATTATGCAGAGATTTACTTGGATAGTTAAGTGATGCAGTAGTATGTTTGTTAGGATAAATGGAAAGGGTGGCATCGTACCATTGGGCGTATGAAAGACATACGAACATGAGATACGATTGCTAGAGTTTCTTTCCTAGTGCTTCGGCTATTATGCACATGTGCTCTAATTTGTATGTTAGAGTGAATAGGTATTAGGCTACGTTTCCACCTGAATTAGTAGGTCTGAGCGTGTCATTAATCCCAATGGTGGTTGAGGAGCTAACATCTAGGCCCAAGTTATAACCTAACCCTGGCCATGGTCCCCAATTAGGGACAATTGATTCAGTGTGTGACCACCCTTTTCAGGTTGTCATGGGACAATATCTAACCTCCTTTACCCTATGTTTGGAGTGTTGCACTTATGTGAATGTTTCTTATGGGATATGTGGTTGTTTGATTTTGTTGTCTAGTCTTGGTCTTAGATCCCAACCTGTTGGTGTTAAACCCTATGGTTAGTTGGGTTGTTATGATTGTGATTAATGTTATTTATGTTTTGATGAGAATATTTCTTTCATGTGGAGTCATTTCGTGGTTTATGTCTTACTCTGGTTTGTAGATTATTCGGGTGAAGATAAATATTGGATCAATATGATAGTTATTATTTAATTGTTATTAATATTATTATGATTATATGTAAATTCATAATGGAGCGAGCCGAAAAAAGCCAGACGGGAGTGCAAGGAGGGTCATGGGTGAAGGAGGTTGAGGAGGCGTGGCCGTTGGAAAGCCTGCAGGAGAAGCTAAGCAAAGAAATGGAGGCAGAGGGGATCACTTCCAGGGAGTATGGGTGGAACAGGAAAGAGAAAAATGCAGGCAAAGTGTTAAATTCAAACCCTCCAAGGCAGAGAATCCCAGATCCCCACAAAGATGCGTTCATCCAAAAGAAGGTAGAGGTGCTGGATTTGGATGTGGTGAATGAGGTGCAAGGGGATATCAAGGATCTGGAAGAGAAGGCTCTAATAGGTAGGTTTCTGGGAAGAAAATTTGCAAGAGCAGAAATTAGGGCCTGGGCGATGGCGAGTTGGAAGGGGATTACATGGATCAATTTCCTCCCAAAACATTTCTTTGTGGCAGTATTCAATTCAAAGGAGGATAGGGAGGAGGTTCTTCAATCAAATGAATGGCGAAATGGGGAGGCGCACTTGTATATTCAACCTTGGATACAAAATTTTGACCCCCTCTGCTACAATCCCAAGGAAGCCCCCCTCTGGATCTAATTATATAATCTCCCTTATGAGTATTGGTCTAGGAGATGCATGTGAAAGATTGGTAATACAATAGGAAGAACCCTAGAGATTGACCTTAGGAATGGAGAATCTCTGTTATATGCTAGAATTAGAGTGTTATCGATAAAAGAAATCCCCTAGTCTATTAATTTAAATGTTGGCAAAATAGTTTGGGTTCAACAACTAGAGGAAGAAGAATGCAAACTTTATTGTGGAACATGCCAAAGATGGAACCACAACTCGGAGAATTGTTGGAATAAGCCAAAGCCTCAGGAAGGTAGAGACAAAGAGCACAAATACATAACTCTGACAGACAAGTTAGCTCTGAAGGAGAAGAAAGGAGAGTACTTAAGTCCTGCAGCCCTGAGGAATTCAGCAAATGAATCAAGCACAAAAGAAAATAGTAAAGAGGAGGATGGGGGCCCTATAGAGGAAGAGATCGGTCAAAGATATCCCAGTTTTTCCCAACAGAAGTAATCTCAGAAGTAGAAAAATGGAGCCAAAGCTTGGAAAATTCCCAAGATACACAAGCTTTGGAGAAAGTATCGACAAAGGAAGGAATGGGGGAAACAAGGCAAGAAGAGAAGAAGGAGGAGGAATAGTCAGGGGGAGACCAGCAAGAAAGTGATGAAAAAGATGAGCTAGATATCCTAGAACCAAGAGAGATTAGCCAAACAGCAAACAAAGCACTCTCCCTGAGAGTATCTCAAAAATCAGGCAGGAAAACAAATAAACAAAAACAGGAGGAGGAAGGTAAAGAGAAGGGATTCACAAACATCAAAGAATATGTGCTAAGGTCAAGGGGAGGCTCGGCCTCCCTGAAGGAGTGATGAAGCTAACAATGTGGAATGTTAGGGGCTTAAACACCCCTAACAAACAACGCTGCATCAAGCGTCAAATATAAATAATGTAGCCAGAGATCTTGCTCTTACAGGAAACCAAATTTCAGAAAAAAGAAGTCGAAGCTTTCATCAAACAGTTGAGAAAATGGGAAGGAGTTTAGATAGAAGTAGAAGGGAGAGCTGGAGGAATGATGACCTTGTGGAGCCCCTTGAAATTCAAGATAACTATCAGTCAAGCAGAGGAGAAACTGATGCTATGTGAAGTAAAAGAATTGGCCACAAACGACAAGTTCCTTTTATTTAACATATACGGCTCAGTCAAGACAGAAGAAAAGATGAAGTTATGGGACAAGATATCGAACATGATGCACCAAAGAAGAGAAGACTTGATCATCCTAGGAGGGGATTTCAACGCCATCTTGGGAATGGAGGAAAAGAGCGGTGGTGTCAGGAGAGAAACGTCGGTAATAAGAGATTTTAGAAACTTTGTGGGTAAGAATGAGCTAGTAGACATAAAAAAAGTGAAGTGATGCTACACATGGATGAATAAACGGATTGGCTATGCCAATATAGCAGAAAGGCTTGACCGATTTATGCTATCTCGAAACTGGTTGGAACAAAACTCTCTTTGGGAAGAAGAAGTCTACCCAAACACAGGATCAGATCACTTTCCAGTGGCCCTGACTATAAAAAAGGATAAACCCCCAGCTAAGAAGACCTTTAAATTTGAAAGAATGTGGTGGCATGATGAAAACCTGCTGCCACAGTTGGAAACTTGGCGGAAAGAGAGGTAGGAATGTAAAGACCCAAAGAGCTACCTATTCATGTCAAAATTGGATCACATCAGGGGGAAACTGAGCAAATGGAATAAGGAGGTGTTTGTTTGGCAACATTTTCGAACAGAAAAAGTTGATAGAAGATGATTTAGAAGTTCTGAATAAAGAGATGATAGAGAAAGGTATGATAGACGGGGAATACAATAAAGAAAAAGAGCTAATTGGAAAATATGAAGAAGTTTTAATCAAAGAAGAACTTTTTTGGAAAGGAAAAGCGAGGGAAGCCTGGTTGAAAGAGGGGGATCAGAACACAAGCTTCTTCCACAACACTACGAGGGCCAAGAGAATCAGGAATAGGATAGATAAAGTTCACCTCTCAAATGGGGAGCTCATAGAGGAGGAGATAAGGATTCAAGAGGCTTGTGTGGAGTATTTTTAGAAGATGTATAGCCCGGAGGAGGATAGTGAGGTTCGCTGCCTGGAAGACATAACAGGCTGTATTCCAAAGTTGGTAACAGGAGAAATGAATAAATCCCTAACTGCCCCTTTTTCCAAGGAAGAGATAAGAAGGACTGCTTTTGAACTCAACCTAGACAAATCCCCTGGACCAGACGGTTTCCCAGCATGTTTTTATCAGAAAATGTTGGCACTTCATCGGAGAAGAAGTATGGGAGGTAGAGGAAGATTTCAGGCAGAAGCATAAAATGTTGAAGAAAATAAATATGACAAAATTAGTGCTAATAAAAAAGAAAGAGAATGCAGATTTACTGATAGACTTCAGACCAATTGCGCTATGCAACTCAATTTACAAGATAATTTCAAAAGCAATGGCAAATAGGCTGAAGAAAATTCTGAATACAATAATCTCTAAAGAACAAATAGGCTTTACCCCTGGCAGAGAGATAATGGAAGGTATTATTGTAGCTAATGAGGCAATACATTCGATGCAAACCTCTAAAACAAGTGTGATGTTTATAAAGATGGACATAAGCAAGGCTTATGATAGGGTTAGGTAGTGTTTCCTTCTAAAAGTAATGGAGGCATTTGGTTTCAGCAAGGAATGGCTAGATTGGATCTATGCTTGCATATCTACAGTCCATTTCTCCATTATTGTGAACAGCTCCCCATGTGGTTTCTTTGGCGGGTCATGAGGTTTACGCCAAGGAGATCCTATCTCTCCATTTTTTTTTGTTATCATGGCTGAAGCTCTCAGCCACCAAATCAGAAAACAAAAAGTTGAAGGTAGATGGAAAGGACTGAATATTGTTGATGGGATGGAGACCCTCTCGCACTAGCAATTCGCTGATGACACGCTATTGTTTGGGGAAGCAAGCTTAAGGGAGGCTGGGGTCATCAAAGAAACTGTGGAAAAGTATGAGTTCAAATCAAGTCAAAAAATTAACAAGGACAAATCTACTATAATCTTCCTCAATGCCACTAACAGAATGCAGAAACGAATTGCAAACATTTTGGGTTATGGAATTAGCCAATTCCTATGAACATATTTGGGGGTCCTAATTTTCCAAGGATTAACAAAAGCTGAGCATTGGGAGAAGGTGTTGGACAAATGCAGGAAAAAGGTCTTGAGTTGGAAAGGGAAATGGTTGATGCTCTCTGGACGGATAACAATGCTTAAAGCGGTTCTAATGGCGGTCCCAATCTATGCTATGTCATGCATGAGACTAACAAAGAAAGTGGAGCAAGATCTGAACAAGATAATGAAAAGCTTCTTATGGGAAGGCGCTAATGGGGAAAAGAAACTTCCGCTCATAAGTTGGGATACTGCAAGAGAAGATAAGGAAGCTGGGGGTGTTGCATTGAAAGACTTGGAGTGGTAGAACCATGTGCTGGGAGCTAAACTGATCTGGCACATGTTTTCAAAGTCAGAGGCTTTATGGAGTAGGATTCTTAGGGAAAAATATCTTGATAGTAATGAGCCTGATAGAATTCTAACCATAGCCAACACACGCAGAGGGTCGCACATCTGGAACTTTATGTGGGAATGTCGTCCAATTATAACAGACCACCTAACCTAGCAAATCAATGATGGTATGAAAGCCTCGTTTTGGTGGGACTCTTGGGGAGGGAACCCCTCTCTTAGTAGCTTGGAAGAGTTAGCAAGTTGCTTGGAAGTTGTAGAAGGACAGAAGCATATAAAAGTGGGAGACTTGCTCTCACCTTCCTCATCTTCTGGGAATCTGTGGAACAAAGACATAATCCTTAGGTGGGGACTAAGTGAGGAAGACTCATTTCGGTTAATGGAGGAGCTGAAGAAGAGGAAAATTGCGCCAAACGAAAGGAAGGACAAGCTAAGATGGTGTGCGGAAAAATTAGGGAATTACTCAGTTAAGTTGGGATATAAGGTAACTAAATTACAACAAGATAGCAAAGACTAGTCATCTGTCTTGTGTTGGAACAATGCGACCCTACCAAAGGCCGGTGCCTTTTCTTGGACTGCCCTGCACAAACGCATACTGACAGGAGATAGATTGCATTTGGTAGGTTTGTACGGTCCGCATAGATGCCCAATGTGCAAGGAAAATGAGGAAAGCATAGACCATCTACTCCTGAACTATGGAGTGGCCTCAGATATTTGGAGTTGGCTTAGTGAGAAGCTCAGATGGATAGGTGTGAGGCTAGGAGACATAAGGAAGCATTTTTTGAGCTGGCCGATATGGCACCAACATGACCTCTGGGGTGACTTCTAGAAGGTAAGCCCCACGATGGTACTTTGGCAAGTATGGTGTGAGAGAAACAAAAGGATATTAACTGGGAAAGAAAGCAGCATAGAATAGATAAAAAAAAGCATTGAAGCAGGGATCTCAAAACTACTAAATGTCAAAGCAAGGTCAAAGATAAAATTGAATTTTTCAGCCTGGGACGACTGGCTGATGCATCGTTGGACTAAGCTAAAAGTCCCCCCCAATTTTCAAAACAATGACATGAGGACAAGCAAATCCAAAAGAATAGATGTCAAGTGGGAGAGACCATCAGAAGGAAGACTAAAATTAAACTTCGATGGGGCTTTGAAGGGGAATCCGGGAAAATATGGCGCTGGCTGTGTATTTAGAAACCACAATGGTGACATAGTATGGGCAATATCAAAGAAACTGGAGGAGGGAACAAATAATGAGGCTGAGTTTGCAGCACTCGACCAAGGACTAGCTCTAGCTAAGGAGAAAAAGTGGGTTAAGTTGGACATAGAAGGTGACTCACTAATTTGCATCAACGCTCTGAAATAAAAAAAAACAGTGAATTGGCACCTCCAAAGCTGGTTGGACAGAGTCTTAGACAAGTTGGAAGAAATCCCAGACTTCATACTTAGACACACATACCGGGAGGGAAACAAAACAACGGATAAACTAGCAAATCTAGCAATTGAAGAAAGCGGGGACATGATAAGCTCATCCAATGTGACTGACTGGCTGGGCCTAAAAGAGGTGGCAGATAAGGACTGAATCAGGAAGTATTCCAAAAGGTATGCCAACAAATCTCATAGTGGATAAACATGTCTCTCACTGTGGTGAAATTCAAGACTCCTCACCAATTGAGTAGTCTGGTAGATGGCACTGCTACATTGATGTAATTGACTCCCCTCAATAAGGGAAAGATTATGTAATGTTTCTCCTTTTGAATGAATAGAAAGGGAGTTGCCCCCAAATGTAGCAACGATTGCATAAAAAAAATAAAAAAATTGATTATATGTATATTACGTTTTATGAAAATAAAGTTATAAATATTAACATATTCTAATGTTATTTATTAAATATTAATGTTTATTAGTAAATATTTAAATATTAATATGTAAATATATGTTATATTTATGTTTTGATTTACTATTTTGGTAGAGTGATTATTTTTATGGAGGTATTTTTTATCTCTTGTAATATTTTGAATTTATTTAATGAGAAACCCTAAACAAATGAGTTAATTATGTGAGTTAATTTAATTATTTAATTTATTTTAATTATTTTATTAATGGGATGAGGATAGGTACTTTAATTTAATATTTTAGTCATTTATTTTATGAGAGAATTTTGTTTTCTTATTTTATTTTTAAAAAAAAAAGACTTTTTGAGAAAAAGAAAGAAAGTTGCTTTCATTTTTGTTTTTCTTTCTTTTTTGGAATTTAATTAATTTTATTTATGAGAAAAAATAGGGAAAGAGATCTTTTTCTCACTTTTTTTTTTAGGATTGAAATTTTTAGAGGATTTTGGAAAAAAAAAGAGGGTTTTGAGAGTTTTTGGAAATGCGAGATTTTACATAGTTTTAGAGTAATTTTTTGAAATTTTTTAGAAAAAAAATTGGAGTGGTTTTGAATTGAAATTTGGGGGAGAGTGATTTAGAATGCAATTTAAATTTGAGGGGAACAAATTTTTCTAGGGAGTTGTGGTTTTTAGAAAATTCTAGATTGGAGAGTAAGGAGTTCAAAGTTTTCGGAGCTCGGCATCGAAATCTCATCTATGTCAAGCATTGGATCAAAGTTGGATTTTGAAATATTTTGTCTAGATTTTATTTTTGAATGTAAGAACAATTTGATTGACTTCTCTTTTTAATTTTTGAAAATAAATGATATATTGTTTTTATTCTATGTGTGACTGAAACATTTATTTATTCCAGAATAAAAATCAATACATGTTTATTGCCTCAGTTTTCTACCAATAAAATGGTCTGATTGTGTTGCCTATAATTCTGTTTTTATGGACTGGGTTGGTGCGAATTTTAAATATTTTTTGCGCTTTGTTGTATTTTAAATTATGTTCAAAAATCTCAAAATTCCAGATCGTATTTTTTAAGATATGGTTGAAACACGAGATTGTTGTCAAATTGCTCCTCCATGACTGCAAAAACTCTCTTATTTTTCTCTGTAATTGTAACCAGTCAATGGAAGACTAATATTTTAGATTTATAAAAATTTCAAAGTGGTTAAATTAATTAAAATTTTAATATTTTATATTTTAGAAAATATTTGGTTGTTGGGTTTCTTATTTTATCATTTGGTTGTAATCGGGTATACCAAAATGTAGTTTTTTGTGGGAGTCATTTGTTGTTTTGTATTTTATAAATTTGTAAGTCATTTTTGCTTAATTTTGTCCATGCTGCTAAGTAGTTGAGGGCCAAATATGAAATGGGTCTTTGATAGATTTAAATTTCGAGTTGAGTTGAGTGTTTTATAGTTTTTTTATGGATGACAGATTTACTGTTGTCAAAAGAAAATAAAAAAATTAGTTTAGTTTTGAAGTTGTATAGGAGAAAATAGTTCTATCATTTTATTTGTATTGTGTTGTATCATTTGTGCTTGAATGTGTTATTGTATCTATATTAATAATCCCTTCCTATTTGTGAAAACTTATATTGAAATTTTTGTATCGTGTAAGGTTCACTTATACCAAAGTTATGTATTGTTGATCTTAATTATGAACTGCTAAATTAAAGATTGATTATTATGTTATAAGATTGTGCAAATGATGTTATGTACTTTATTGTATGTGTTGTGGTATAATGATCAATTTTTAAGTTCTTATCCATTTGTGTTGTGTGATTGGGTCTCTAGAAGTATTTGAAAGTCTTTGTGAAAGTCTTTATGATTTTTAGTTGATTCTTGTTTTAGACAGTCTCCTTTAGATGTTTTGGGTCAGCCACTTGTTGTATATGTTGTTTGCATGTGTGTGGGGCCTAGTGTTGTCTCCTAGCACGGAGGGAGTGGGCCTCAGGGTTCCACGTGGTAGGGTGGTATTTTCGAACCATCCATTGGGGTTTAGGTGGTACAAATCATGCACAACATGGAGAGTTTTTCCTTTCACTTCATTCTATGGTTAAATGTATGTGCAGGTGATATTTCCATGAAAATTGCATTCAATATGTATTATATATATTCCTCTTAGATGAATATATCTTGTATGTTGTAACATTCTTGTAATGAAAATGTAAATAGATTGAAGTAGTCTTGAAGACCTATTTATTGTTGTTTATTATGTAATGGAAATGTTAGTGTTATCAATAGTTTTGCACCCTAGAATGCAATATTGACAAACTCTTGAAACATGGAAACCTCTTTCGGATGTGGGTGATCTGCAGAAGAGGAATCTCCATGTGAATTCTATTTTAGAATAACTCTGAGGAAAGGGATAAAAGATGACTTGAAAATAAATCCTATGACTAACAGATGATTCACCAAACTTATGAAAACCCAGACTTAACCACTCATAACAGCTCATCTATTACAGTAATTCTCACAATCTCATTAGCACATATCTCATCAGTGATTTGCATGAAGATCTGAAAACAAATACAACATACAACCTGAAACATGTAATTCTGAAACACAACCTTATAATAGCAAGACGTAAAAGGATTCTGATTTGAAAACACAATTACATCAGATTGCCATTACAAAATCTGAGACAAAAGATAAGAAGGAGAAATTTGTTGTTCTATTAAAACTGAAAGAGTTTTTTTTTTCCTGAATCTGAAACTGAGTACCAAAAAGGTTTACAAGCTCAAGAGTGTATGAGCAAGAAACTCCGATCTGAACTACTGAGAATGGAGAGTTGAAAGACTAAGTCTATCAAAAGAACTCTCAAGGAAACCCTAATCCGAGCTCAGAAAAAAGCTCAAGGAAAAAGGCTTCTAACAAACTCAAAAAACTGCTTAAAAGCAGAAAAAAGTACAATGCTTTTATGATGAACCTGTCAAGCCTCTAAAAATAGGTTGAATCTGCTTTAAAAGCACAAAAAACACCTTATCTCTCCAAGATAAGTCTGGAATCCGACCAAGAGGAAAAGTCAATAAAAGATCTGCTAAAAATAGCAAGAAGACATAAAGCTATTTATAGAATATCGCTTTATGCTTCTGCTTTACAAGATGCCGATTTTTACAATTTGTCTATTTTTGGCAATTAAAGATTAAAAATCTTTTGCAAAAAAGAAAAATCTCCTTATTCACCAATTACAATATTTGATTTTCTCAAAAAATCATTAAAATAAAACACATTATTATCTCTCTCTATCCTCAACTCCACAATTGATTTCTTCAAAATCAATCAAAAATAAAAACCCTAAAGAATAAATGACCCTAAATCATAGGGTATTCACAACTCACCCTTAATTGATTTTCAATATTCAAGCCCTTCAAAAATAATAAGGAATGAATAAGTCTAAAAGACTTAACCTTCGACCTAACAAAGAAACTTGGCCCCCACACAAGTATTAAACTTGGATTTTAATAAAGTCACAATGAAACATAATGAATTTCGGCCTCCATTCGAAAATTGGCATGTGCATTGACTGAACTTTCTGGATGCTTATGGTGTTGGGTCGAATTAGGGCATGCACAAAAGAAGTCAAACCCTAATTGATTCATTTCGTAATGATCACTTGGCAAAAACATGAGCTTTTCCTGAGAGAAACCTGCCATGATGGACTTCAAATCTGAACTCATGTTTCTAGAGAATCTTCACTACTGCCTTCAAATTTTTGAACCTTCAATGGGTAAGCTTCATTTTACTTTGTACAGAAGTCCTTACTTCATTTTTTGTGAAAGAATACTGACCACTAAGGCAGCGAACTGTCACGAGCTTATGAGTTTATTCGGATTTTTCCCTGCACTCCTTATGACCTTTGTTTGCTTGGCCGACCTGTGAGCTCATGTTCATTTCGAAGCTCTAAAAGGAAGCTCGCCTTATGGATTTTATTCCTCTCCTCCAAACATGAGGATAAGCCATCTGCACACAGCTTCATAGCTTTTAATGGCATCATATTTTATTCTTCTGACCCTAAGGCCGCGGCTACACACAGTCTAATGTCATCATTTCATTGTTCTTCTGTGCTCATACCTATCATTGTAGCGCTCTATTCTACCGTGAGAGCTCGGCCAACACTTGAGAACTCGAACCCCTTCATTTGGAAGCTATCTGCAACTTTGGCCGTGGCTAGAGAGCTCCATCAGAAATATGAACTGGTAACTTCCTTCGCTATCGTTGATCTTCAGAAACTTAGAGAACTTTCTTCTCTGCTCATAGACTTTGGCCATGTTCAGGCCGAACCAAAAGTGCATTGCAGAAGGCAATTCTTTGAAATTTTAGCTCGACCCAGAACAAAAAAACTTATTATTATGTCTATTTGAAAGCATTTATGTATATGGGTATCACAGAAATTTAAATAAAATTGTCTCTTCCTCTTTCTGTATTTTGACCCAACTCAGGGAACTCGCATTTGTTGAATATTCTTGCTATTCAATTCAAGATTTCACATGGGTTATCTCTGTAGCTACTTCCTTTGCATTTCGAAGCTAAACTGAAAGTGGGTCTTTGAAATTATTAAAGAAACTGTATTTTTCTTCTCCTCTGAAGCTTGATTTAGCACAGAAATCTGCATATCTTGTGGTCTACTGCTATTTTTATGAGAAACTCATGTGGGTATCATAGATTATCATATTTCTGTATTTTCGAAAGCAAATCCTCATGTGGGTAACTGTTGTTCATCATTGTTTACCCTCAGAACTGAAAGCACCTGTAAGAGTTAACAAAATCTGTGTATTTACATCAATAGCTGTAACAAAAAACTCCATATTGGCATTTGATATTTGAAGAAAAGATGCTCATTTATGTATCTTTCATTACTCTGTTTGTCATCTCCACATGGACTCGAGCTAACATAAACAGTGATTTATTTTCGACTTCTGGAATAAAACAATATCGTGAGTATTGAAAATTCTCAAAGCCAAAAGCATGCACTCTTATTTTATGACAGAACTCTACCTCCCATATTTGCTTGAAATGGTGATAAAACTATATATTTGCTTGCATTTAATTCATGGCTTGACCTATTACAAGTGATGACTTACTTGACACCTCACAAACTTCCTAGAAAGACAAAGCTTACTCTTTCTTTAATATTCTGGAATGACGCTTTATTATTTCAATTCATAATGCATTATGTACTCACTCATCAACTGGAACTAGGGACTTATCTGTCTTTTGAATTCTTGAGCAACATGGTACTCTTCATGCATTTTTATATCTCACAGCACGAACTGCTTCTAAAATCTGTTCTCTTTGATGATGAAATTAGAAAAAAACAATAAGGCATAATGTATGCCTATTCACTATCCGAAAGAGAAATGCTGATTTGAAGCTTACATAACATAATCAGCACAGAAAATGAAGTTATTCAGCAATTTCTGATGTAAATGTACTTAGCTAAATTCCTTAAGTGAACTAAACTCACTGTTCACCTATAGCCTTCAGAAAGACTCCTGATCATTATGAATGCACAGTTGGTTTCGTTACTTGATGGATTCTTTGTTTTATTCTTTCAGCTATATTTCATTTCATTTGTTGTATATGATGAAGTATCTTTTAAAATCAGCCTCATTTGATGAATAGGGCAGCATGTCGGCCTCTACCCTTGTGGGAGCCTGTTTTACTCCACATGCTTGGTCTTCGAATAATGTTCAGCTTCATGACTTTACCTATACCTGCACAAGGAAGCAAACAACGTTAGCATAAAAACGGAACATGATGATTATGATGTTGCTACTTCTCCTTCAGCTTACTTCTTTCATACTGCACTTGATAGGATTTGATTGTTTCAATGCATTGCTAATAGTATGTTGTACTATTGTAGGTGCATCATATAAGTTACATCATAGTCGGAGCCACTGACACCCCTCTTTTCTCTTACAGGTCGACGAAGCTCGAGATGACGAGGTGCACCATTCAACATCAAGCGTCGATAATCAGGAAATGATGACTATGCTGCAACTTATGTGTTTTCTTTTCGCATCTTCAGTAGTGCAATGTGCTGTTAGAAATGTGTTGTCACAGTTATAGTTATATCCACGGCTTGTGTGGATCTTTGATTTCAATTCTGCTTTTCAGTTGAAAAGAAAATGCATTTCATGCAATGTTGTAATACTATCTTGATTGTGAAATCAAATGAAGCCTTGTAAAAACATGAGTTCTTTACGAAATGAATAAAAGCATCTGAAATGTTATTTTGCTCATGTACTCAATTCTGTATTTCTTTTAAATCTGCAACATCTGAATGGCACTCCGCAACTCCATTACTTCACTAAAATGCATAACTGTTACTCAATGCAAAAAGTAATGTGAAACAGCATTTAAAATTCAAACTGTAATTCCACTTAATGTTGAAAAACAATCAGCCAGCTCCTCCATTTGAGCTGAGGTGAAAAATATCTGTGATTTCTCTATATGCTTTGCTAGAAAACTTGATCGTCAGCCTTTAACAATTCATTGGGTCTTAGTCAAATCGCCCCCTTCTTGAAACTTCGAGAAACTTGAACAACTTACTCAAACATCAGCAAGAAAATGAAACAAAAGCGAAACAATAAAGGCCACGGTGGCTAACAAACAATGCTGACAGGCGCTTAGAGAAAGCAAACTATTGAAATTAAATGTCGCGAGAAACACACTTACTTGCAAAATACTAATCTACTCACGCTAACCAGGTGGAAAAGGTACTTAAACAAAACCATTTTACAGGGTTTTTGAAAAATAAGCCTCTCTAGTCAGCGAAGAGATACTTTTCCTTCTCACAAATTTGTGCAGAGGGTTGAAAATAGGATAACTTCTCACACATTGTTGTGCTACAATTTGTAAGCCAACAATCAAGATGCAATCAGCGTCTGATCAAGCATACCTCGGGTTGCCCTAGAATGAATAAGTGGGACTTGCTGCCCCTCGACTACCATCTCGTCCTTAGGTGCACTGGAAATCCTTTGGACCCTGCCAACAACCCTGGCTAAACGTCTGATGGGGCAACCTCTCGAAAGGGTGAAACTCGCACCGCTGGCTCCTTGCTGGCTACTATTACCTACTATCTCCATCTCATCTCTCTGATGAGGATCATTTGAAAACATATCACCCAACTTTGCACAAAACTCATCAATTATATTAGCGTACAAGTCCTCGTGGGTCCCATTTTTATCTTCTATATGCATAATAGGCCTTGAGGTGTCCTCCTGATTGCATTCTTGAAAACTTGTAAAGATATCAAGGCCATTACCTTGTACAACAGTGTCATGCTTATGCACAACTTGATCTCGTTCTATTTGAGCTATTTCACTAGGTTCATCAAGGTTCTGACATTTGATAACCATGTTATCTTCACTTCCTTGAGTTTGGACACCCCCTTTTGTCTCCTCAAGCTGCTGCTCCACACCGTCTCCCTCAAAAGATGAGTGTTTGGCATCTAAATTTGAAACAAAATCCTCGAGATCATCCCAAAACATGTCATCTTCCCCCTCACTTTCAGTTTCTTGTGGAGGAAGACTATTAGTTACTTCATCACTGCAACTCTTCTGAGGTATCGAAACATTAGAACTTTGAACTTCTTCCCATTGCTCTAGAGCTGGTACGGGTGTAATCTAAGGGGTGCTTACTTCGTTATCCACAAAGAACGGTAATCCATTGAACAAATTAGGCAGAGCTTGAGAACTGACACTTATTCTTCGATCTAGAATATGTTGTTCTTCAAACAGGGCCTCCTCTATCTCCTGTAGCAATGGCTCATGATGCTCTAGGTCTTTTTTAACGCTGTCCCAACTGGAGACTTTCTTTGGTTCCACTGAAAAAATGGAGCAATCAGCGTAAACTTCCTGCTTGGTATGTTGTTGATTCTCTGAAAGGTTGTCTCCATCCTCCACAAAACAAGGTAACTCATTAGTGAAAACATGAAAGGACTCATCAGTAGAAGACTTCTCTCGTTCAATATTTTGTTGTTCTAACTGATATTCCTCCATAGCTATATGCAGTAAATTTATTCTTGTAGCTTCTTCCTTTATGGTGAATGATGAGTCATTTTTTGAGTCAATGGGTCTGTCCTCAATAATGACAGGACAATCAGAATTATCTGGCTAGGAAACTTGTGGGATTTTTGGAGTTTCCTGGAGGAAAGGAGGTTGCTTCCTAATGGACTGGTCTTGAATGCTCACAGGTTCAGAAAGTTCTAACCTAGATTCTTGCAAAGGTGAAAAATCTCTAAAGCTAGGAATCTTGATTTTAGTCGGGTTAGGAGGCTCAATTTTCATAAAACTTGGAAACTTGAATTTACGAACCTCTTCTTGAATAGGATGTTCAGAACTAATAGGAGCTATTTGGGCTTCCAACTTTTGACACTAAGCAAGCAGAAGATTTTTTTGTGCAATTGCTTCTCTCTCTAAATCCTCCTCAAACTGTGCTCTTTGGGTCTCCAACTCCTGATTGTGAAGATAGGCTTGATAAGCCAACTCCTCTTGTTGCTGATTATACTCAGACTGCTTCTTGATCTCCACGAGTTGATTCATGTAATCAAGCAGCGTGTTTTTTATATTTGCCATCTCCTCCTACTGATCTATTTGACTCATTTTCCTTTCATAGTTCAGCCTTATTTCTCTAAAACTCAAGTCTCCGATCTCTTGGGACTAATTTTTAACATAGGAGGGTTGAGATGAATAATGAGCAAGGGTGGGTGGGTGGCAACTATACTGCGCATGCTGGCTTTGAAAAGCCATGGAACTGGAATCAGTAGCATGATTATGCGAATGTGGCTGATATGGAGATGGGTAAGCAGTATCTTCATGATATGATGGGTGATATGATGAATGCCCATGAAATATTGACATATTTATTCATTTAAAGGATAAAAACAAGCAAAACTTAGAATCTCTAACAACATACCAGCACTTGATCGTTCTGAAACCAGAAAAGGCTTCTCGGAGTCGCCATGGTGTTTGATGACTATGCCTCCAAAGGCTGATAATTCTGAAGGGAACACCCGACCCTTCAGTATGTGTTCTTTTGTGCGCTGTTCACGCTAGATCTGGTTGAAAATCAGAGAACGAAGTCACTAGGTATATTGAAAAGGGCCTCCAAAAGGCTGAAAAAATTGCTGCATACACCAAACAGCAACCTTAAAGGATTAAAATTTCTCTGAAATTGATTTTCGGGGTCCCACCGAGCGTGCCAAAAACTGTTATCAATAGTTTTGCACCTTGCTGAATGCAATATTCAGCAAACTACTGAAACATGGAAACCTATTTCAGATGTGGGTGATCTTACGCGAAAGAGGAATCTCCAGAGTGAGTTGGTTCTCCGAATGATGAATTCTATTTTAGAATAACTCTGAGGAAAGGGATAAAAGATGACTTGAAAATAAATCCTATGACTAACAGATGATTCACCAAACTTATGAAAACCCAGACTTAACCACTCATAACAGCTCATCTATTACAGTAATTCTCACAATCTCATTAGCACATATCTCATCAGTGATTTGCATGAAGATCTGAAAACAAATACAACATACAACCTGAAACATGTAATTCTGAAACACAACCTTATAATAGCAAGACGTAAAAGGATTCTGATTTGAAAACACAATTACATCAGATTGCCATTACAAAATCTGAGACAAAAGATAAGAAGGAGAAATTTGTTGTTCTATTAAAACTGAAAGAGTTTTTTTTTGCCTGAATCTGAAACTGAGTACCAAAAAGGTTTACAAGCTCAAGAGTGTATGAGCAAGAAACTCCGATCTGAACTACTGAGAATGGAGAGTTGAAAGACTAAGTCTATCAAAAGAACTCTCAAGGAAACCCTAATCCGAGCTCAGAAAAAAGCTCAAGGAAAAAGGCTTCTAACAAACTCAAAAAACTGCTTAAAAGCAGAAAAAAGTACAATGCTTTTATGATGAACCTGTCAAGCCTCTAAAAATAGGTTGAATCTGCTTTAAAAGCACAAAAAACACCTTATCTCTCCAAGATAAGTCTGGAATCCGACCAAGAGGAAAAGTCAATAAAAGATCTGCTAAAAATAGCAAGAAGACATAAAGCTATTTATAGAATATCGCTTTATGCTTCTGCTTTACAAGATGCCGATTTTTACAATTTGTCTATTTTTGGCAATTAAAGATTAAAAATCTTTTGCAAAAAAGAAAAATCTCCTTATTCACCAATTACAATATTTGATTTTCTCAAAAAATCATTAAAATAAAACACATTATTATCTCTCTCTATCCTCAACTCCACAATTGATTTCTTCAAAATCAATCAAAAATAAAAACCCTAAAGAATAAATGACCCTAAATCATAGGGTATTCACAACTCACCCTTAATTGATTTTCAATATTCAAGCCCTTCAAAAATAATAAGGAATGAATAAGTCTAAAAGACTTAACCTTCGACCTAACAAAGAAACTTGGCCCCCACACAAGTATTAAACTTGGATTTTAATAAAGTCACAATGAAACATAATGAATTTCGGCCTCCATTCGAAAATTGGCATGTGCATTGACTGAACTTTCTGGATGCTTATGGTGTTGGGTCGAATTAGGGCATGCACAAAAGAAGTCAAACCCTAATTGATTCATTTCGTAATGATCACTTGGCAAAAACATGAGCTTTTCCTGAGAGAAACCTGCCATGATGGACTTCAAATCTGAACTCATGTTTCTAGAGAATCTTCACTACTGCCTTCAAATTTTTGAACCTTCAATGGGTAAGCTTCATTTTACTTTGTACAGAAGTCCTTACTTCATTTTTTGTGAAAGAATACTGACCACTAAGGCAGCGAACTGTCACGAGCTTATGAGTTTATTCGGATTTTTCCCTGCACTCCTTATGACCTTTGTTTGCTTGGCCGACCTGTGAGCTCATGTTCATTTCGAAGCTCTAAAAGGAAGCTCGCCTTATGGATTTTATTCCTCTCCTCCAAACATGAGGATAAGCCATCTGCACACAGCTTCATAGCTTTTAATGGCATCATATTTTATTCTTCTGACCCTAAGGCCGCGGCTACACACAGTCTAATGTCATCATTTCATTGTTCTTCTGTGCTCATACCTATCATTGTAGCGCTCTATTCTACCGTGAGAGCTCGGCCAACACTTGAGAACTCGAACCCCTTCATTTGGAAGCTATCTGCAACTTTGGCCGTGGCTAGAGAGCTCCATCAGAAATATGAACTGGTAACTTCCTTCGCTATCGTTGATCTTCAGAAACTTAGAGAACTTTCTTCTCTGCTCATAGACTTTGGCCATGTTCAGGCCGAACCAAAAGTGCATTGCAGAAGGCAATTCTTTGAAATTTTAGCTCGACCCAGAACAAAAAAACTTATTATTATGTCTATTTGAAAGCATTTATGTATATGGGTATCACAGAAATTTAAATAAAATTGTCTCTTCCTCTTTCTGTATTTTGACCCAACTCAGGGAACTCGCATTTGTTGAATATTCTTGCTATTCAATTCAAGATTTCACATGGGTTATCTCTGTAGCTACTTCCTTTGCATTTCGAAGCTAAACTGAAAGTGGGTCTTTGAAATTATTAAAGAAACTGTATTTTTCTTCTCCTCTGAAGCTTGATTTAGCACAGAAATCTGCATATCTTGTGGTCTACTGCTATTTTTATGAGAAACTCATGTGGGTATCATAGATTATCATATTTCTGTATTTTCGAAAGCAAATCCTCATGTGGGTAACTGTTGTTCATCATTGTTTACCCTCAGAACTGAAAGCACCTGTAAGAGTTAACAAAATCTGTGTATTTACATCAATAGCTGTAACAAAAAACTCCATATTGGCATTTGATATTTGAAGAAAAGATGCTCATTTATGTATCTTTCATTACTCTGTTTGTCATCTCCACATGGACTCGAGCTAACATAAACAGTGATTTATTTTCGACTTCTGGAATAAAACAATATCGTGAGTATTGAAAATTCTCAAAGCCAAAAGCATGCACTCTTATTTTATGACAGAACTCTACCTCCCATATTTGCTTGAAATGGTGATAAAACTATATATTTGCTTGCATTTAATTCATGGCTTGACCTATTACAAGTGATGACTTACTTGACACCTCACAAACTTCCTAGAAAGACAAAGCTTACTCTTTCTTTAATATTCTGGAATGACGCTTTATTATTTCAATTCATAATGCATTATGTACTCACTCATCAACTGGAACTAGGGACTTATCTGTCTTTTGAATTCTTGAGCAACATGGTACTCTTCATGCATTTTTATATCTCACAGCACGAACTGCTTCTAAAATCTGTTCTCTTTGATGATGAAATTAGAAAAAAACAATAAGGCATAATGTATGCCTATTCACTATCCGAAAGAGAAATGCTGATTTGAAGCTTACATAACATAATCAGCACAGAAAATGAAGTTATTCAGCAATTTCTGATGTAAATGTACTTAGCTAAATTCCTTAAGTGAACTAAACTCACTGTTCACCTATAGCCTTCAGAAAGACTCCTGATCATTATGAATGCACAGTTGGTTTCGTTACTTGATGGATTCTTTGTTTTATTCTTTCAGCTATATTTCATTTCATTTGTTGTATATGATGAAGTATCTTTTAAAATCAGCCTCATTTGATGAATAGGGCAGCATGTCGGCCTCTACCCTTGTGGGAGCCTGTTTTACTCCACATGCTTGGTCTTCGAATAATGTTCAGCTTCATGACTTTACCTATACCTGCACAAGGAAGCAAACAACGTTAGCATAAAAACGGAACATGATGATTATGATGTTGCTACTTCTCCTTCAGCTTACTTCTTTCATACTGCACTTGATAGGATTTGATTGTTTCAATGCATTGCTAATAGTATGTTGTACTATTGTGGGTGCATCATATAAGTTACATCATAGTCGGAGCCACTGACACCCCTCTTTTCTCTTACAGGTCGACGAAGCTCGAGATGACGAGGTGCACCATTCAACATCAAGCGTCGATAATCAGGAAATGATGACTATGCTGCAACTTATGTGTTTTCTTTTCGCATCTTCAGTAGTGCAATGTGCTGTTAGAAATGTGTTGTCACAGTTATAGTTATATCCACGGCTTGTGTGGATCTTTGATTTCAATTCTGCTTTTCAGTTGAAAAGAAAATGCATTTCATGCAATGTTGTAATACTATCTTGATTGTGAAATCAAATGAAGCCTTGTAAAAACATGAGTTCTTTACGAAATGAATAAAAGCATCTGAAATGTTATTTTGCTCATGTACTCAATTCTGTATTTCTTTTAAATCTGCAACATCTGAATGGCACTCCGCAACTCCATTACTTCACTAAAATGCATAACTGTTACTCAATGCAAAAAGTAATGTGAAACCGCATTTAAAATTCAAACTGTAATTCCACTTAATGTTGAAAAACAATCAGCCAGCTCCTCCATTTGAGCTGAGGTGAAAAATATGTAACGATTAGCATAAGAATGTTGTATTTATGATACATATAAACTTAATTTAGTAGTAGATGTGATATGTCTCTTTATACCTCTTTCATGATGTTGATTAGAAATAAGTTCATATGAATATAGTGTTAAACACGGTTTAAATATAATTAAGTTATGTTACCATATGTAATTTGTTGTATGAAATATAATTTGCATTCAAAATATTAATTGTATGTGTTTTAGTGTATCAAATGTATTTATATAGGCTTAGTTAGTGTAGGTGTATCATAGTAGAGACATTAGGGGACCATGGTGGATAGGTGTGTAAATGGGTTATGATTAATGTTACTTTTAAGTCATAATGTGATTATGATATGATGTTAATGTAATGATGTCATTCATATTAATTTGTTGAGTTGCATTAATTAATGTCACTTTAATTTCAAAAAAAATTATTGGCATGATCTTGTATATCTTTTGTGTTATCCACTAGGTCCTTTAGCGGGGCATTACATGCTAATCAAGGACAACAATTGTGGTGATTACAACCTAAAATAATCTTTCATTTTGGGAAAAATTCCACTTTCTCATAAGACATATGGAAAACCCCACCATATTGAGAAGGTGAATAAAATAATCAAAATGGAACCAACCACCTTTACAAGTTGGGGAGACCTAAATACAAAAATCATAGATGAAGGTGACATCTCCAAATGGGTATATTAGGATGAACAAGAAGAACCTCCTCTTACTATGGATACAAATAGTAAAGGTTTTCAACTCCCTCTCCCTCTCCCACTCCAACCCCCCTTATCTCTCTTCCCCCTCTCTCCCAGTCCCAGTCCCACTCTATCTCCCTCTCCCTCTCCTCCCTCCAATCTCTCCTTCCAACTCCCTCTTCCCCCTCTCTCCCTCTCCCACTCCCACTCCTCCCTCTCTACCTCCCCCTTCTCCTTCCAATCTCGCCCTCCCACTCCCCTTCCCTCTCCCCCTCCCTTTCCCTCTCCCACTCCAAATACCACTCCCACTCTATCCCCCTCTCCCCCTTCCAATCTCTCCTTCCAACTCCCCCTCCCCCCTCCAATCTCTCCTTCCC